>JARJDT010018950.1:0-12884 GCA_030264655.1 Leptusa sp. GC000079
CGAAGATCCTCCTTGAAGGCCGCACGGGATGGATTCGCTATGTTAATGAATGGATAATGTTGATCATTTCACGCTTTTTCTTCTCCTACCTTGCTATTGCTTTCCATTACTTGACTGTGGGTTGGGTGTTGTACTACTACAATTCGGTTTATCATCTTGGCGTGATTATTGGGTTGGCCATGTATTTCGGCGGGTTGCAAATTTTGAAATTTATGACACTTGTGGGCTTGTACAAACCGACAACACCCAAGGTAGGGCGGGAACTTGGTGCCAATGGTGTGCCAATTAAAACTGACTGAAAATTTACATTTAGATACATTACAAAAGTTGTGTTCTTGTACAAATGAAACTGATAGTGATTTGAATTATTTTCATTTCCAATTGTCCAATTGCCTTTTAACAATACAGCATTGGAAGTGAAAATAATTCGAATAATTATAAGTTTAATTTGTAAAAGGAACACAACTTAAAATACCGGTGGTTTTAATCTGGTTCATAGGCAATTACAATGTGTCTACAAAATGCCAGTAAATTAACTTCATAAAAAAACATTGTAACACATTTGTAATAATCGACCATTGAATTTGGAGTATTTTTGTAAATTTCTAATGATATGATTTTATGACATGATTGTAAAGACGTATGGATCCTTTTAGAAACCAACCGAAGATATTTAGTTCATGACAATTTACTACTATACTAAATGATTATTGCCCTTTTTGTTACATTACATTGAATAAATTGCATTTGAAATTAATATAAGAATTTATATGAATTAGTAAAGAAGTATAGGTTTTAACAGGGTAAGGTTTTGATAGGGCAAAGTGTTTTATGGGTGAAGAGGTGAAGAACAATTTGGATATTTCATGTTTCCTTCATTTTGTAAATGTTTCATATTTTTTACTATTTAGTAGATAAGTAATTGTAGTTAGAAAATGGAAAGAGAATTTTAAGATTGACAATTTTAATACGTACGGGTACCGATGCAATCACGTCAGTTAAATGATGAAGAAATGTCTATATTTGAAATGTTCAATAATAAAAACAATGATTTTTGTGTTCATTTCTTTGTATTATTACTTCCTGACCATAAGTATACTTATTGATCATAGAAATCTGGTGATCATGAAAATTGACGACGTCGGGATTTTGATGGATCTCCACTTCAATCCGAAAGTGGGTTTGAAGTGATGTCCGTATGTAAACATCGATGTACGCACTAATTTTAAACATGATAACATCTAAACCAATGATTGGATCGAGTTGGAAAAAATACCGGAAGTTAAAATAGGAATAACTAATAACTCCCGTTGTTCATAAATTTTATTGTTGCAAAATAACACACATGGTAACACAAAATCATTTATTATTTAAAAACTAAAAGAAATAAATAGCATGAAATAAGCTTGGCTATAATCATAAATTAACTTTTTGGTGGAATGTAACAAAGATCAATCATTAAAATTAAAGTACTTTAGTCCATTAGTAAAAAAATGCAAAAGCAAAACGATTTGGTTTAGTTTATCTCGAATCTTCGTAGTTGGGAAACATGAAAATCAAGGCATTTCTCAAATGTTCATTGGCTCTGCCATCATAATTCTTCCCTAACTCGAAACGGCAATAAGGACAAGTATATATCTCCGAAGCAAACGATTGTTTCAAACAATTGCGGCACACATTATGCGAACAACTTGTTGTAATGGGCAGATGAACAACATCCTGGCAACAAATACACATAAAAACATCTTGCACCTTCTCGTAGAACTTAATCTTGCCATCCTTTAGGGCTTCTTGGCATTCAAGCCACAACTTGTCATTAGCTCTATCAAGATTAACAAGTTTAATCAACTCGTCAGGCATAGCAAATGGTTCCACTTTAAACCTTTTTACGGGCGTATTCGTTGACAATTCGCTAAGATCGCGTTTCGTGCCGCGGGTGCTGCGCTTCTTCATCTCCAAAGTTTTTTGTTTCAATTGTTGTGCTTCGTGGTACCCAGGTGGATAAAGCATTTCATATTCCTTGCCGTCTTGATGCCACGGCGCCGGAATTGGGTCGTCCCGTTGCAATAAGTATCGCCAAACAATAAACCCCGATTTCCCCCTTTCCGGATAATATTTGACAACTTTATAAATCCCATCGTATCTGTTACCCTCTTTCGGTGCGTATTTCGAATGTTTGGCACCTTTATAATTCCGTACAACCCTAATAGGTTTGCCGCCTCGCCAATCCGTCGCCTCCGCACCTGTTGTATCATCGAACTTCGCATTGCAATTCATAGCCAGCGCTTTATTCATGCGCGTTAATTTCTGATCGCAACTTTGTTCGCTGACGCGTTTATTCCCGGATAGGTCGCGTCCCCCCGAACCGGTGTAGAAAAACTCGTCGCCGTTATCAAGATCATCTTCATACCCGCCACTTAGGACTATGCTGTAAGCGAAATGCTTTTCGCTTCCGTGAATACCCGCGACCAACGGGCGATGAATCCCGGCCTCCGAGACTTGTTGTCGGTATAACCAACAAGTTCCTACTTCGACCCCCGGCACAGGACCCAAATGGTCCTTCTTTGCGATAGTACATTCTTTGGTACGCCCGACACATGCCATGCCTTTACCCCAATCACGCTTCGAATTGCCTTTAATGCTGGGCATCTTCGACTTCTTGTTACTGATTTTTAGCTTGTCGCCAGCTTTGACTATTTCATCACTGTTGATTTTGCATGCGGGACAATACCATTCGTCATCTTCAGGTAACTCTGAAAGTGGCGGCTCCAGGCACCCAATATGAAACCCACCATCACATTCATCACATAGCAAGATGAATTCAACATTGTTTTTGCCTTGGCAAATGCGACAACCACATTCCTTGCAGTTCTTATCAGTAATATCTCTGCACGTCTTACACGTGAACGGCATTTTTCTTGCAGGTATTGTTTGAGTTATTTTGTTTTCATTCTCAATGGGGTTTTCAATCCGGTAAATTTCATCAAGCAGCTTAACATTAATGTCTGTAAGCGGGGCCTTGTCGCGCCCCAAGTATAAAGTACCCCTGAGACTCTTTTGAAACAATAAACTTATCTTAAAATCGTACCAATAACCGCGCTCCTTTGGTGTGTCTACGTTATAATTAACTAATACTATCAATCCTGGACTCAATTCTTTAAGTGAATAGATGTAAGAAACCCTGGGTCTAACATTATCAAAAGTACAGTCGATTCGAACAGGGTAACTGATATTGTCTTGAAGACATTTAAACAATAAATCGGGTTCTTTGGATGGTATGTTCATATCGAGCATGTTAGGATTTTTAATTATCTTCTCTATTGTGGCTTCAAACCATGCACCATTCACATCTTGCATGTCAACCTTCTCACCCACTTTGTAGTAGATGCTTGTAGCCGTAATCTCCTCCAGCGTTGTCTTCATTTTAGAGTGTTCCTTGTCCCTTGATGCAATTTCCTTTTCCAAGGGTGTTTCTTTGATCATTAGTTGAATAACATCGTTCAATTGTACGTCATACTCGAAGAGACCGTGCCCGTCGATTAGCAACTTTCCTTTGTAGAATAAGCGTTGTCGTTCAGGTGGAATTTGCCAGTCTTTGTCTATCATCAATCGGAGGTCTTGAATTTTCGTGGTTTTTGATAAATTCAGGAGGAGATCGCTGTTGCCAGGCTTAGCGCCCAGGTTTCTGATCTTTATATACATTCTAATGACTATAAAACGTGATAATGTTGTATTAAACTATTTATTTTTTTGTTAAAACTTACCTTTCTTATTAACGGTTTGTTTTCGTTTGTAATTCTTAAGATTTTGGCGCTAAAATGATGTCGTTTGTGGTTATGTACCATATCAGTTCATAAGTATATAGGCAACTAAATATACTTTTGTACCAAAATTCACTTCCGGTACAGGAAAATACAAAATATCTTCCTGAATAAACTTCTAGGTCATTCAATAACAAGGAAGTTTATGGAAAGAAACATTTGTGAATGCAAAAACAGGAAACTTCAACATACCAATTTTATTAATTAATTAATCAATCAAACAGAAACAATTATTTTGAATTTAACAGTAAGAACTGTGTTCTTATCAGTTAACAAGTTTTTGAGATAAAATTATCAGTCCTGAAAATTAGTAAAATAAATCTTAATATAATTTTTCCACGGCGCAATAAGATGCAATTAATTTTGGTGTGGAAAAATAAGATTTTTTTTACATATATAGAAATTACTTTGATTAAGATAATTTCATGTCTTTTGTTGCATGTTTCCCACTAATCCCGCTCCCGCTATCAGACGTATCATTATCAAGTGATTGATCGGGATCCCGCTTGCGTTTCCCTTGCTTGCGTTTACTTTTAGTCTGATTGAGACTATTGTCTGCTGACCTATACCATGCAACAAAAAGAAGACACATAGTTTCACAAAAAATTTCAAGTTCCCAACCCAAAGCTTCGGATGTGTTGTTAGCGTTAGCTATTCATTGACATACATATTGGTACCACGGGAGCCGGGGCCCCAGTGTGGTGTGGGATTTTCTTGGAAGCGTTTGAATCCCTTGCGGCGCGATTCCGGATTCGCTTCCGGATGAATTTCGAACGAATACTCCGTGGGAGATGGTTCCTGTGACAAGATGTTGGTGGTGACGTTATCTTGTCCCATCCATTTCGCCGACACTGGGTGTAATTTCACCCAGGCACGTATTATGTCCCAAAGGACTTTTGTTGGCGCGTTCGTTTTGATCGATGTTTTGTGTGCATGCGTGAAAGACACTTGAAAACCGGCGTTTAAAATCGCCGAACTAAACAACAGGACAAAACAGTGTAATTCAAAAACAGAAAATTATTCAGTATGTGCCCAGATTGGGTTACAAAGACTGAAATAATTTTAGTTTTAAATTTCACGGAAAATTTGTTTTTAAACTGCAAACACAAAAGAAATGTGTGTTCCAAACAAACACTTTTTGACTTTTACAAAGAAACAAATTTTACGAGAAATCAAAACTGTTTTTCTTTTTTAATAAAAATAATAATTAAGAAATTACCGCATTGCCAACATTGGTGGCGTTTCACAATGCACAGTTCCACTGAGTTTCTCCAAAGTGTAATACAAGGGTGCATCTGGCAATTCTTCCAAAATCACAGTTAGCATGCCTTCAATACGTTTATATGTGGTAAGATTTTGCGATGCATTGCTTAAAACTTGCGAGACAAATTCAGGATTGTGAATCGGCGCTGACCAGATGGGTCCGCCCAACTAAAATTCAATTAATACATTTTTGACACCTGTTTCGTTCTAATTTCTCGAAATTCTTACATGATATGGATGATGACAATGCTCGCATAATGTGCCTACGAATGGGCTTGTTGGTAGGGCAAACTTGACTTGTTCTTTTTTTTCGTTTTGTTTCAAAATTCCCAAAGGTTGCAACTCAAAACTATCACAACCAGTGCAATGATAAACCATTGCCAGTTTGCTATAAATTTTATATCTTTAAAAACTATTCAATGTTATATTGCGAGAGTTTCAAGAAGTTTCCAATAATTTTCTACATAAATTCGAAACCAATATGTCGTTTTTGTTATTTTTAATTTATCAAACAATAATATTTTTTGGAAAAAACTGTTTTTGAAACTAGTGCATAAAGTTGTACTTTACGCTCGAGTTCAAACAATATGTTTGGACGGATTAATAAGTACTTTTGATCAATTTCGGTGTGAAAAATTAGTTCATTTTTAAACGCTTTAAAAGGAGTGAAAAAAGTTCATTTTACACACAAGTTGTTTAAATAAGTATTTTTTATCCACCTGAATAATAAAATTCCAAAAAAAGTTTAGTTTACTTTTAAAGTTGCAGAAAAAATATTAATTTTAGATGCAGTTATGCAAACTTGGAAAATTATTGCGCAACTCTTAAAATCCTTAGCATTAAACAAAATAGTGTACCTTGTAGTAAATTTGCATTTGTAATTTCCGGAATAAATCCTGACAAAAACTCGAATATAGAAATCTGCTGAAATTGATAATTGTGGCACAATATAACGGCCGTAGCGATTTGCGGCACTTTCAATAGATTGTAATAATATTCGCAATGCCTTAAATATTCACATTGAACACAATTAATCAAAGAAACTTAATATTGAAATGGCTTACCATTTCATGGCAGGATTTCATCCTTAAAGAAATCGCTCCATATTTACTGTAGCAAGTTTCGGGTGAATTGCCTGCCAGCACAGCCATATCAGTAGCTGTGATTAACAGCATTCCTCCATCCCTAACAGCCTGAACTGCACCATCCAGAAAGGCAGCTGGACACCCATAAGGGTCCAAGTCAATCACATCAAATTGTTTTCTTTTATGTTCATACATTACCATACTATAATTTTAGAGTGTGCATTTAAATTAACATAAGAAAGTTGTGTGTCATTACGGAAATAGTTATTATTGATACAAGGGCGTAAAGAATTACTTTTCATTGCACATGAGTATCAATCACTATTTTTCCTACAATTGTCTTTAAAAGACATTCAATACAAAAATCAAAAAGTAACTCCACCTATATGAATCATTAGTAACGTAGAAAAATTACCAAAAAATTACTAGAAAAGTCGCTATTTTCGCATCAGATGACGTGCGTAATAACTCACTTTTACTTCGTTTGTAGAGGAAATTTTTTTTTTCAAAAATGTGTAATAATAGAACATTAAATAACTAGTGTGGAAAATGAAAGATTATTTACGTGGCATCACCCAAGCTGGCTGTAATTAACTTATCAACATGATTTGAATTAATATTCCTGCTGATATCTTGCACAGCCTTGAGGCTGATATCATTCGCTAGAATATAATAAATCCCGGGGACTTCCTTTGCGTATCGTATGCTTCTCAGACCAGTGGCTGAGAGTCCTTCAAGCATAGTCAATCCAGTGTCGTATTTGCGGCCAGCGACAAACGGATTTGTCTCATTGTCGATTTGGACCAGAGGACCCTCTTTGATTTTGCCTTTCGTTTGTTTTTCAACGGCGAATGTTCTCGCAAATGTGCTCAAAACTGAAATGCTGAACAGATTTCATGAATGGTGAGATGTGTGTTGATGACTGTATAAATGTGGTATATACCTCAAATCTCTGTTAAACTCTTGTATAGGATTGTAAAACACATTGCCAGACGTTCTAATTTTTGCAAGCCCCTCAGTGATAGTTTGTGGCGCGGGATTAGCGGGTGGTGAAGGTAAAGGTTCCTCAATTCCGTTGGTATGCATGATAGTGTATGAAGTGGTATATGGTGTGGTATTTTTTGGTAGTTTTTTTTTTGTGTAAAAATGGAGAAAAATTGTATGAATTATAAATGCGTCTTGCAAAGATTTGTAAACGGGGACAATTGTTTTTTTTATTCTGTTCAACAATTTCTGGGTAAAGTGGGTTGCCTAGCAACCTCGGCCTACTCGAAATTTGTTTCGGAAATATTTTTTTAATTTATTGAATGCAAAATCTAAAACACATTTATCGCATTATATTTGAATAAAATACGTATTAAAATACTTACTACCATATTGATTCTAGCTATTTAAATAAATTGAAACAGTAAGAAAATCAGAATCTGTTTTATCTTTAAATTTTCGCAGAAGTTTTAGTGACCCTTACTGAGGTTATGTAAGTTTTCGTAAAGTCCCTAAAATGTTACTAATGGCGCCTTCCAAGAGCTATACTAGTGTAAATCCGCTACACTTTTTGTTTTCCAGTTTTCCACAAGATCTCGCATTTGATCAACATTTTTGGAAGAAACTGATGCGACACAGATCTGCACTAGTGTTGCCACCGGAAAATGGTATAAATTTTAGAAAAAATAATATTAACGCACCAAAACCGACCAAAACATACAATAATTTGATCTGAAAATAATAAAACTTGCTTAAACCAACATTATTTGTACAAATTATGTTTCAAATATAATAAAGCACGGGAAAAGAATGGATTAAAAATAATTTAAATCGAATAACGTTTGAAAAATTATAACCACCTTGACATTAGTCTTTTTTGCGACTGAATTGGTCTGACCAAGTCTGCTTCTATCCTTGTCCCAATCATGATTATGACGAAGATAGAAAGATGACCAAGTCGGACCAATTCACTCGCGAAAAACGACCCATGTCAAAGAGGTACGCATCAAGCAAGAGGCGGTGTTATCGATTTTCCGTTCTTTTGCAATCGTTCGTGGAGTTGACAAGGTGCGTTCAAAATATTGTTTATCAAAAGCCCAAACAAAATCTTCAATCATCCGCTACATTATCCACAACTTTCCCGCGAATCGGTACACAGAGTACCGAGCAACCCACCATTTATTAATTTCAACTCATATTTATTAACTTCGGTTATGGATTTTTAGTAATTTGTGATTTTGTTGCAGAACGATTAGGCACACACATCATGGTAAGTTATTGCGTTGTTTTGCAAGGTCGAGCGTGAAGTGTGTTTGCGGATATACACTTTGGCACAGAGTAACAACGAACTGTTTTTGTTTTGTTTTCATCAACATTTCGTTTCTTGCAGCCACGTGAAATTAAGGAAATCAAAGATTTTCTTTTGAGGGCAAGGAGGAAGGATGCCAAATGTAAGTGATTTAAATCTATTCTCCAGGACTAACTTTGTTCTAAATGTTTTGCATTATGTCTACAGCGGTCAAAATTAAGAATAACCCCAAGAAAGGCAACACCAAGTTTAAGGTCCGTTGCTCGAGATTTCTATACACCTTGGTAATCTTTGACAAAGAAAAGGCAGAAAAACTGAAGCAGTCCTTACCTCCAGGTTAGTGTATACTTTTCAGTACCTAGTTAAACGCCGAAAATAATATCGGATCAAATTTGGTTTAAAGTTAAGTAGGACTTTGATACTGAAAAAAATTTTAAGATTTGAAATTCTGATTATACCTTGAATCAGAAGAAAGACCAAGTAATATGCAAAACTTGAATCATTCATTAAGTGCCACAAACTTGTTTGAATCTTTTGCATTTCAGTTGCATTCGATTTTTCTGTTGTGGTAGAGAAAGTGGGGCTTCCACTTACCCCGAATGAGATCATAAATATTTCATTCGTAATATAGAGTAGCCACATTGAATTTACCTAATCTCAAACTGAGGAGATAAATTTGAGTTGGAATAGTGGGCAGGTGCCTAATGCAATTTTATTTCTTGTTCTAGGTCTGCAAGTTAAGGAGAACAAGTAAATGTAAAGGATAGCTCTTTATGTTCGTCATTCTTATACATTAATTATACACGAATAAAAAAATTTAAAGAATTGCTGGAAGGCATGCATTTTAAATCCGCCATTTTCTCTTTCTGCAGAGTTTTCTCACATCAAATAATTGTAACTTGTATTACTTTTATTACTGAAACAGTCCTTTTTAATTCCAGCCATTTTTAATAATCATGGGTATGTTTTAATTTTTAAAGTTTTAATATTTGACTTCAAATTTTATTATTTTTTAATGCATTTGTAAATTCATTTTAATTCAACACGAATTGTCATTAATAAATGAGTGGATAATAATTTAATCAATTATCATGCATGCTAATTACAATGATCAAGATTTGTTTTGAGCTTGATTGTGAATTATATACATTTCATCGTAAAATATTTTAACTATTGTTTTATAGCAGAATTTTAATATATTTTACTTTTGATCTGGTAAGGTTTTGATCATAATAATTAATTTACGCGTCGTTGGATCAAATTAAGGTAAGTCAATTTGCCGAATTGGAATCGGGAGTGAATAATGTGTGAGTGCCACAAACTAGCTTGAATCTTTTGCATATCAATTGCGAATTTGATTTTTCAGTTGTGGTAGATAAAAGCGGGCTTCCACTTACCCCGAATGGTATCTTAATATTTCATTCGTAATATAGAGTAGCCACATTTCCCATGATTTTTACGAGTTTGGGTATATTAACCTCAAAATCTAACATCTTTAAATGTTGCAAATTTGTGATAAAATTCTGGTGAAAAATAATAAATGATTTAGGATAAGAAATTTTCATGAAATTTTATTCTTTAAATGGGTTTACGGTTTACGCACATGTCATTTAGTGAAGTTCATAGTAATGTAATTTTATGGAAAATTAGATTTCAATGCATTTCCTCTGACATTACAAAAAGTTTTCATTTCGACCGCATGTCTACGGATAGGGTTTCTTCAATTTTTTTTTTTAAACGAAGTAAAAACTTATTTTAAGAATTGATAGAAATACATTAGGGACACTTGAGACACACTGAATAATTGCTAGATTTGTATTAAATGGCACAGTTTTCTAATAATTTGATTTTTTTGCGCAAGATTTTGAAGAAAGAGAAGAATTTTTCATTGAGAAACTTTACTTAAATTCAATCTAACAACTGATTTTGGGATTTGAAAGCAATCAGAAAAACTTTCCCCGAACAGTATTTCAGTAAAATAATCAAAGCTAAAACCATATCCGTGAACATACGTTATCTTATATGAAATTATATTGCACTAAATCTGAGTATAACAACCTTTAGCTATTAAGGGCAAAGAAGAAAATGTTGTTAATTTCGTTTATTCTTGGTTTTTACTTGTTATTTTTATTTTATATATAAAAAGTGTGTATATTGGTCTAGTTGCTATTTTCTAAATTATTCATGGGTATAGCAATCTTTTGGTGTATATCAATAGTACGCGCCAAGTTATTGTAGTGCGGTCGAATTTCGAAATCTTTAGTCGTCGAACAGTGCCCGCCCGGACAAATCGGCCGGGGCGGCGGCGGCCCCATGCAATGACAATCACTCGGATCTCTGTACTTCATAGGACTTAAGCAATCGCCGCGTTGACAAGGGCTTGCGATGCACTCGCCGCGATGACACTCTCCTCTTTGGCACGGGCTCATTGAGCGCGCGTGCGGGCAATCGCGATGGCATTCGCGATGGTATCTGCCCTCATTCGCTTTGAGCATTGCAGCCGGACATTCGCCTTTGCTCATCAAGTACAATTGCTCTTGCTTTGCTATATAGTTCGCATCGGACTGCCGATGCGGTTGCTTATGGTATTCTGGACGGTCAGCACGGCGATGATGACGGACCATTGGATAGGTGGGACTCGAGCGTTGGGTGGACAAAGCTGGACATACTGTCGTCGTCGTTGGCGTCGTTGGCGTGTTGGCGTTGGCGTGTTGTGTTGACGTTTGTTGAAGGCATTCACATCTGAACATTTAATTCAAAACAAACAATAATTACATTACAAGTTAAGAATACATAACATAGCTTTAAAACAACAATTCGAGGGTTATTATAGATTATCATAGACAAGTTGAGTAAGTTTGCGGTACCTCTTCTTGCGCTTGGCGCAAGGCGAGGCCAATGCCAGGTAAATCAAAAGCACGACGACCAAGAGGAATAAGATGGTGACGATGCTCCAGCTGATTGTATCGAAAATGGTCCAGTCGGTTGGGTCGACAAGCATATCATCAGCATCACCTGGTGCAGTCTGTCTGAAATGATTTCCCTCAAAATAATGTTTCATGATTTGAATTTGCGCACTTCGCTTCAAGACGTTTCGCATAGCGCGACTAGCAATAATGAGGCGAAGTGCAAGTAAATTCAAATATTGCAGTGGATGCGTACTTAGCAACTCGGATATGTGACTTTGAAGTGGTAACAAATCGGATGGCTCTAGTTGTCATTTCGTCTTGATCTGTTGAGGGACCAATGAAAGGCAAAAGAATAGCGTCGTGCATCTGAAAAGATTCGGTAACCGCGGCGCGTTGGAATTCGTTATGGAAGGTTTGAAAAACGGCGTTCGTTAACCACAGAGCTAAATCGTTTCGATCAATTTGTTTCAATCTACGCGAAACAATATCATGCGCTTTGCCATGCCCGCCAGCCGTTTCGGAATTCCAATGAAGTAGTTGTTCTAAACAGGTCAAATCTTTCGGTACTTTACGTTCTGAAAATAGTGCCAAAGGCTGCTCATTTATTTACACTTGAGCAACTAATTATTGGATATTTTTCGCGCATTGCAAAAAAACATAGGAAAATTTAAGGTTGATAGGTGAAAAGGTAAGTATGTAAAGGGTACCAGCTTGATTTAAAGGATTCGGCAAATCGAAACTCCCAAAATGTAAGGAAGCGACCAATTTGCGGCATTCTTCCGCCGCTAAATGGTTCGCCAGGTATTGAAAGTGTGAGGTATTCATGTCAATAGTGCCATTTCCGTTGTGATTTATTAAAATGATGGTAAAAATCTGCAAGGAACTTAATCATTTGTTGAAGCTATTTTTTGCATACATATACTTTCCACTTACCACAATACAGAAATGGCACTGCATGCTTATATTTTAATAGATAGAGATTTATGATTCAATGATAAAAAAGTAAATAGGTCCTAATCATGATGGTGTTGAAGAAATTTGTATAGCTAGTATTAATTTTAAGCATGAATAAAATAAAGTAATGGCATTACTCTAAAACGACCTGACATAAGTCAATAATCAGCTATTAACTTCATTGCCAGCGTTTCCAACATATTAAAAGTCATTACAAAAAATAAAATAATAGTTATTTAAGCAACTATTTTATAAAGTGGCCTCGTTTTTCACGAGTTTGAAGTTCACGAACGAGGTCGAGGATTCATAGGAAGTCCTGAAGTCCTGAAAGGTTAGACTACTAAAAGCAGTGGCACGTTATGGGTTGTTGGGGCCCTGGGCAAACTCAATTTTGGGGCCCCCCATACTCCGTTAATTCAAAAATAAGCAAAGTAGGAATAAAATGAAGGTAAAAAACTATAGATAATATATAGTAACTTAAAATGTTAAATTTGGACTTTTCTTGGTTTTTAAGTATCAAACGTATTAATAATTTGGTCGTAATCTATAGGGTTGTTAT
>JARJDT010018956.1:0-15266 GCA_030264655.1 Leptusa sp. GC000079
ACAAAGGGTACAAATGATTTATACTGCGCATGTGCCCGCTGCTATCTGTTGGCTGGATAGGAAGGGAGAGTTATGTTTGCTTCAAAAATCGCTTGCTATGCCGTCTCTACTGTATTTTGCTCTGTGCAGTTGACCAAAAAAGTTTGGATATATATTTTTTTTCATGGCAACCTATGCTAATTTTGAATCTGCACTCTTATTGGTCAACTTAAAGTGCTTATAACTCGAAAACGGCTCTAGCCTAAGAATTTTTGTATTAGACTTTTCGATTCAATTTTGGCTCCGAAATCTGCCAGTGCCCGGTGGGGCGCCTTAGCCGGGACACCCTGTAGTATAGTAGGCGCTAATGAAGTCGATTAATCACTTATTCAATATATCATTCATTCGGCTTATCACTTTGGCACTTTAGTTCGTAGTTTGACAGCGACGTCAAAATGCCAATGCCGGGCTTTTATTAAGTTAGTTAATTCAAATAGCACTTTGTGTTTATGCGATTTCACTTTCGCTTACGTTATAGTTTCAGTTTCGCAAGATCGCAACGTTTGGGGTTTCGTATAGTTCGCACGTTTGCTTATCTTCATCTTCAAACAGTGCGGATTGAGGCGTCGTGTTGTTTAGTTATTTAATCTATGCCTACTACGTGTAGATAATTAGCGCGACTTGATTAGCATTAATAATCATCTCCATGGGGAAGTTTCATCAGTTATAGCATGGTTATGGCACACAAGTTTCACGCATGCGGTTTGTCAAAGCTCTTTGTTTCGATCTATAATATGAGAATTGAGAAACACTTTTCATTTAATTTTTTTACATTTATAGAAAAGTTATAGAAAAGTTGCCTATTGAAATGTATTCGGGGGAAATTCGTTGAAAATAATTGAAAGTCATTTTTGTATCGCAGTTATTTTAATGTTTCTAACCTAGAAAAGTGGGTCATTTGCTTTGGTAGATAATTTCGAAGCTCGTAAATTACTAATGGCTACATAAATATTTTCCTCGTTGCCTGCGTATTTCCGGGCTTGTTCCAATCCGATGACAAATTTAATGCGCGCACATTAAAAATCTCTTTTACTTTTCCACATTCCACAGTTTTACTATCCCTCCCCCACTACTTTTCCGCTACTGACACACTGCAACTTTCCAAACTCGCAACCCAACACACACATGCAACTTGAATTTTCATAATTTCTTACTGTTTTACCCTTTTATTTCAATATTTGTCCGTGTTCTATATTGAAAATCGATAAAAGACACTCAAAGACAAGACAAATAAATATGACTTGTGTTGGTATATCAAGCCCATGATTTATTTATCGCTTTCGTCCGCGTAATAAAAGTGTGTGCTAATAAACTATTTATTAGGTCATAACTATTTCCATGTAAAGTAATCCTTTTTAATATTTTGATAAATAAAGAGCGCAGCAGCTGGGATAATGGAAGGATAACGCTGGCCAGACAATACCCCATTACCCTACAATACACTAGACTCATACACTTTTCAATTTTATCCACTCCTTTTACGATATGATAACATCGACTATAGCCTTTTAATACACGTAAATCTTGTTGCATATTTATATTTCCATTTAGAATATTCGAAACGGAATAATATTTCAGCTATTTTGCCAAGAATAAAAGTTGAAGTATTGAAAGATACAAATTGAAAGTTTCGAAAAGCGTGTCTGGCCAATGCTTTTAGTTAAAACAACAACACGAATCAATACGAATGCGAAATGTCTGAAAAGTTTCCGAAACACAACAGCACCGCCAGCACTTTTACTGTATTTATTTTTTATTTATTAAAAAATAGTCGAAACTTTCCGCGCGCCTTTGCAGAGTGTAAAACCTGTCAACTGTCATCGCCCGCAGATAGACAACCAACAACACACATATAACAACATAATCACTTTTAATCGCATTACAAACCGCGCGCTCGTTTTTTTCATTTACCCGATTTTCCGGAACGAATTGCTATGAATAACGAATGCAACATGCAGCAGCGACAAAAAAAGACAACTATGACGGATTTGCGCAACTTTATCACACTAGCATTGGCATTGTAAGCCACTTCCTCCTGTTTGTTTGCCCTCATACCTCACCGAACGTGAATGATACATTTTGTATCGGGGCGCAAATCGTTTTGTCACTTTGCGGAAATTTCATTCAATACACTTTCAATAGGTGTAATAGAAAACATGCAAACAAGCTTATGAATGATAGGCAGGTACTAACCGGATACAACTACCTGAGTTTTGAATATCTTATCGGAATCTCTCAACTCAACATTTTCAACAATGCAAAAGATGTGAACAGTAAAGCTATGTCAGGTGTGATTTTTGTCCTATTTTTGTTCTTCAAAACTTTCGAAATGTATCAATAGAAAGCTGCACAAATGCAACGGAAACGAATATTTGAATTCATGTGATTAATGGCGCAACTTGTGTATTGTTGGTTGCCCGAACTGAATAAGATTGTAATCTCTTTAATATTTTTCAATTTTGAGGTTATTTGGTGTTGTAATTCTGTGAGTTTCGATTGGCCACTCACATTAACCGCATTAATTAATTACAAATTCGAAATTCACATTCGTGACAGAATCAGAAAGCATTTCAATTGCGAATTGCGGCACATACATGTCGATAAAATTAAAATTAATCAAATCAAGTGTTTTTCCATTTGCGAATGATCGGTACTTAATGCCCGAAAATGCGATCTTCATCACAGATCGCGAATTGTCGCAATGGAAAATTGTCATCGTATGCCATCATCAAAGCGCAATATCCGGAAAATTCAAACTCGATTGCGCGCGCCCGATTCGATTATGTTAATATCACTTGCGAACAGATTTCCGATTTTACTCTCTAAACGTGCAAATCCAATGCGTTCAAATGTGCAAATATTCCACAAATTTATAAGGGGAGAATTTCACCCAACCCTCCAACACATCAATTACAAACGAAAAGTTTAAGAAGAAATTTGACACAATCAGAGAATTTCATCATGTTCTGTGTTCCATATTGTGATGATGGCAATCCAGTAGCGCTTATTAATTATCGGCACATAATTGGAAAACTAGCATTTTAATTACCTCGAAGGGCGAAAGCGTGAAGCGAGGAAGTTGCTGTATTGTCGCTGTCATAATCAATCATCGAAAATAGTTTGAACCTCTAACTTCATTCAACATTTAACTATATGTATATAACATGACGAAGATCCCATGATGAAAATATCTGTCATCGACAATTCCAATTGATTTTAAATAATGAGTTGTTTGTGGGATGCACTTTTTCTCCACAGTGCGTTGACTTTGGTCTAATTAAAATTCTTAAATGGCGCCCTCAAGGCAACATTTCGACAAGACAAATATCGCTAGTTCTCAAGTATGTTTACTGTCAGCGGGCAAAAACATCGGAAACACATGTTACAGACGTAACATCAGTAGTAACAAAACCGCAAAAGCGCACGTGTGTGATAAATGCATGTCGGGAAGATGTTTCTTGACAAGTGATATCATTTTTCAAGCATCACATTTTTTCGTCTAGTGTTCTACCCCACCCCCAACCCATCCCTTAAACACCGCCGTCTTTTAAAGTAACTTTTTGCAATTGACGAGTTTCGAGTTTTGGACATCCCTTATTTTAATACAGGGTGATTCAAGTTCAATGGCGTACAACTGACTGTCTCTAAATGGTTGACAAAAATGAATTTGTAGTTTAATTTTTGAAACACTCTGTAATTTATTATTATTAGTATTTGCTTTCTTTGGGTTGTTTGTGGCGCGCTTTTATCCAAACACACAAATATAATATAAATGCGAAACCAAAATCAAACCGCACAGTAGCTCGCCCCTTTTTGCCTGATGTTTTCCAAGTAAAAAGCAGAAGCATAGGAGCAGACAGTCTCCAGCCAGAAACTTCCCGACTCCGCCGCGCCGAGTCTTTTTCAATATGATATAATAGTCATATCCTATTACTTGCGTTATGAGCTTCCTCTGCTTTGTCGCCTCTTTGTGTCTTTGTCGTCAGCAAACGCTCGCAGAGACATATTGAACGCATCTTCAGATTGAGACACTTTAAAAACGCGCGCCGTCGATTCGCACACACTGAATTCTTCAATTTCGCGAGAGCACAAAACATAACAGCGAATACAAGTGGATGAATTGTGGGGGAATGAATGAAAGGGAATTTCATCCTACACTTACACCTCGTATATGCACCCCTCACAACTCCGTAGGGGAGTTTCAAATTGCAATTGCGACATTAAATGCGCGCAAATTAAATGCAGGAAATAAATCTAGAAAAAATAAACACCCTGTATTTCATTTTAGGAGTATATTTATATTTATCTCTTCGGCTCCTCTTGGTTCGTGGAAATTTCGAAGATGGAAATGTGTAAGGAGATATAAACCGATGGGGTGTTTCCCCTTCAATGGCGAAATTATTACGTCTCAACGTAAATAAATATGCGGGAGAAATATAAATATAAATACTGCATGTCATCACACCGCACACAGCATGCCAACTTAGTGTAAGCCTAAGCCTTACAAGATTAACAGGGGTACAGGGTGAGAAACGGGGGGTGCATGAAGCAAGATTCGCACCTTTTAAATTGGAATTTGCATTCTTTATTGTTGTGACATGACATATTCACGTATTTGACGTTTGCTAATCTTCAACCCACACGCACTAGAAAGGCTTAGTTGAGGTTAGGTTAAGTAGGTGTAGCTTTATCGAGGAAAATGTTGATTCTAACACCGAAATACATGTTTACCCTAAACACCCACTCATCGCACCACAGTGGCTCACTGACAAAATACGAGCTATCGAATAAACGCACGCTATGAGCGTATTTATCGAAAATTATGAACGCGAAACACGAGGCAGCCTCGCTTTGTGCGATTGACAGCTCCAGAGCCAGTATGAGAGCCAGTGAAATCTATAAATTCATGCGAAATTTCCCAATAGTATATGTTTTGCGCTGTCGACGCTCATAAAGTCACATAATATCTGCTTTGCTTTGATTTAATTTTTATCCAATTAATATTTGAAACGATTTGGTCAACCCTAAATTTGTAACTTTCCAGTTGAAAATTATAAATGACTAAAATATGAATTAATTAGTTAATGTCAAGTTAAAATGGCGCTGTGTATTTATTAATGTGTTTGAATGTGTGAGTGGTCTGAGTGTAATAAATTACCCAATCATGCGCGGTACGACATGAACATTTATTTTCCAATCGCGCGAACCACAACTCACAACACAATCAGATAATAAATCGCCATCGCATAGAGCGCAAACCATTTACCTATTATTAGTTATTGTGTTCTTGTTTCGCACTGTGCAAATACCCCATTAATCTAACCTAACCTAATTATATTGGAATATTTAAAATGGCAACCCAACATACTTTCAACTATAAACTAATTCAATATTTATATTATATTATTTAAATTATGCCCGACAGATCATAATAGTGGCGCAATAATAATAATTTGCAAATATTATTATAATTATTGTTGTATAGTTATTAATATCAGGCTATTCCATTATTCGCAAATCGCAATCGGCTAGGTTACAGGGTGTTCAAAGACGAATAAAACAAATGAATGCGTCGTTTTGCTAAAAGAGTCAAATAAACAGTTCTGGCAACACTGTGTACGAAACGGTGTGTTCTGTTAATTTAGTAGTTAATTAGGTCCTCTTGTTGTTCACTA
The DNA here is from genome assembly GCA_030264655.1 of Leptusa sp. GC000079. Taxonomy (NCBI): domain Eukaryota; kingdom Metazoa; phylum Arthropoda; class Insecta; order Coleoptera; family Staphylinidae; genus Leptusa; species Leptusa sp. GC000079. Next base: position 5,715 of record JARJDT010018956.1, read on the forward strand.
TTGCAATTTTGCAATGAATGAACGCCACTGACTGCATGTGTGTAAGTTTCTATGCGCGCTTGATTAATAATTAGTTTCGTAATTGAATTTGCTTTGCAGCGGTCGTTTGTTGTGCACACTATGCAATTTTCATTATTCATTATTATTATTATTGTTGTGATTAAGTTGATGCATGACAAAAATAACAATCGCCAACTGTTACTGCATCGCGCAAATATATTTTCGGCGCATTTGTTGTGCCCAAAGTTGGCAAGCGGAGGCGAAGGCGAAGCATGAATAATGCGTGCGCTGATATGATAACCGAATAACAAATAGGCACACCACAGTGCAGATATTAACACGCATCCTATTTGCCCAAACGCCAGGCAACTCGTGTGTCTTATTTCATATTCTCGGCTTTTGTGCCGGCGAATGCAAAACAATCGCAAGTGTGAAACGCTCTCTGCGTATATTTACTTCTTTAGATCTAGATGAACAGCGGGTGCGAAACCCACCGGCTGACCTCAGGCCCAACTTTTCGCTTTCCGAACGAACAACATAAGAAGCCGCTCGCCCACTAGGATGTGCTCGTTTCCTTTGTTTCATCGTTGTTTCATGCAGCGGCTGGGCCAGGGCGGGTGTATTCAAATTTCAGAACGCACACACTGCCCGACCCGACAACAACGTCGTCACACAATTTCTAATTCTAATCTAAGGACATGCCCAGATATCACAAAAAATAGGTCACTGCACATGGCTGTCCAAACTTCACCCCACTACACGGTGTCTCAAAAATACTGAGAAATACTATTAAAATCGAAAAATTTGCAGATAACTAAGAAAACTTGAAAAATTTGAAACCGATTAGAACAAATAAATCTTGGGAACACCCCGAAACTTAAAACTAAAAAAATCAAACCCCAAACCAAAAATTTATTTTATAACTTGAAAAAAATGTGATACTGACAGAGTTTCACGAGTGGCTTGATTTTCAAGAATTCTTGTCTTGATCTCGACAAAATTTGAGACAAGACTCGGGTATGGAAAAATCAAGACAAGACAAGATTACGTTTTCCTGTTTTCCAGCAATAAGACAAGAAATATCGAAAATTATTGAGAAATTTCAAGAAATTTCTTGTCTTGATATTTCTGGACAAGGCAAGAAGTCCAATTCAAGACTTGTTTCGTGAAACCTTAGATACTGAGATTTTGGGGCCTGGAGCACGGTGCTCCACCCAGTTACGCCACTGACTGCAAAATAAATATAGTTTTGGACAACCCTGCGATGCGTATAGTTTTGCGCACAAAGGAAGACAAAGACTATATTACACGAAAGTATGGAATTTTCAACACACTGACTGAGTGTGGCTATCAGTTGTTCTTTTCCTCGGCGCATTTAATTTAATTTATTCCGTTTTGTGTTTTGGCGCTCGCATGCAAAACTACGAAACTCTGCGCTATCCTTTTTATTATTGGCAACGGCGCGCGCCGTTGGTCTAGTCTTTTGTATGATCTGCGATGCTGCTATTCCCGCCCTGTGTCCCTGTGTGGAATCCTTCCTTTTATTTAGCGCTTTATAATACGTAAACTACTCGCCGGCGCAGTTTTTATTTGTTAATTTTGAGCGAGCGAACAAAACTCGTTAACTATAGTTATAAATGCTCTCTACGTAACGTGTACTATACAATAGTTAGAGGAAATTTGCATATTTCCCAGCACAAGATGTCCTACATTTTGACCTAACCTAACTTTGTGCGAAGTAACTAATAATGGAATGGAACGGAATAGAATGCAATATGGCGTGGCGCACAAGTTGCATACATTATTGATATAAATTGCACTGTTTTGGAGACGTTCGTAATTCGCATATGAAATTCATAAATTGATGATGAATCCATTTAATCTACATGATCCGTTAGGTATTTATGTGCGGTTTGATGCGGTGTAATGGTGTAAATTTGTCATTATTCTAATGACAATGACTTTCCAATAAGTTTGCGCTGACGCTCGTAATACGCAAATGTGCAAATGATGAGAGGTGTAATTGCACATTCAAAATCTAACTGCTACGAACGCCATAATTGCCGCTAATACAACGAATTGACTTCGATCGATCTTCACATTACAACCATTCACCAGGGCCGTAACTTCGAAAATGTTGGGCTCTTGCTAAAATATTGAATTCCAACATATAAAATAATTTCAATCATTTTAAGACCTGTATTTATCCTGTATTTAACATCTATAATAATATCAAAAAGTTTATTTTAGTAAGTTTTTTAAATTTATTTAAAGTTTTCTACACCTTTTACAGTTGTAATTCAGAAAACGTCACATGTAATGCGGAATAGTCAAGTGTAATTCCGAAACTGTGGAATGAAATTCAGAAAACGAAAAATGTAACTCGAAAACTGTGAATTGTAATTCAGAAAACTTTAAATCTAAGTCAGAAAGCATCACATATGTATGTATAATTCAGAAATCATCACATGTAATTCAGATCCCATTAAAATGCGGAAGGTTTGCAAAACTTGATTGTCACGAATATTTCTGAATAACTTTTGATGCTAACTGAAATACATATGAGGCATTCTGAATTACATTTGATTTTTCTGAATTACATTTCTGAATTACCACTGACGCATACTGAAATTCAGTTGATACATTCTAAATTACAAGTGGAAAAGTGTAGTTCCGGCCCTGATCCTACAGTGTGTTCGAAATATGATTCCTTAGTCGCTAGAACTATAGTCGTAGTCAACTTATTGTCAAGTACTACTATAGCATAGAATACCGCAACAAGATCGTCTTCGGGTGTTCGCTGCCTGAGCCAAGGGAAATCGAACGAGCCGAGCTCTGTTTCTAACATTTCCTATTAAATTATCGTCGATCGTCGTTGATACATCAAAGTTAAATTGGCATCCATCGTGCACTTCAATTACTCTTCTTTATTCTCTATTCAAATAGCAATAAATTGCTATTACTATTAAAGGGTTACGAAAGTAAAATCGATTGGTATGCAACTTAGTATGCAACTAAGTGATAAAAAAAGTGGCATGCACTTTCCCCTTCCACTTCCACTTTTGATACTAGTGGGAATTTGCAGCTCAAACTTGAACTTTCAACAAGGAAGTTAGTTTTATCGATGCAAAAATTTCCCGTTCACTTTGGTTGTCCAAAAAACAACCCGTCGCTTTTATTTTCTATTTCATATTTTATTGTATTGTGTTTGAGTTATTAACTTTAGGAAAAAAAGTGAAAAGGAACGTTTAATACCCAAAGTGAAACTTTCCGCACTTGCTGATACAGTGGTGCTAGTGCTGAAGAAGTGAAACTTGTAATCGTACGTGTGTGGAAAAGGCGAAGAACAAAAACGAGTTTAGCCACGTTTTCCTGTTTCGTTTGCCGCACGAAACTTAGCGACTTAGAAGACGGGCAGAAAAACTCAATTCCGTTTTTCTGCGCTTGCTGCAGACATAATGTAATTACATTTCATGATTTCATTGGAACGTGTTGTTACTTCTCTTTTTGCCCGAATTTTCGAATACTTTCCTGTATAAGCTTAAGCTGCGCATTAAGCTTACGTTTAATATTGTACGAAATGAACAATTTGAAATCTGCAATCCTATAAGGTCTTATTATGACTTTATGACATTTGATTTTCGTCGAGGAATTATTTTTGTTGCCGGCAGAAATCAAAACGAGCGTCTTTGCCCGCCAGGAAATGAAAGCGCGCACTTTGAAGGAGTGAACGGGAAATGGCTTTTTGAAACACACGCACCCACACATTACACTCGTTCTTACCTTGGCGCTTTCTTCCCCGACACTTACGACGATGCCAGCGAATAAAACACTTTATCTTTGTTTACCACCAGCGGCGCGCTGGGAAATTCGTCCTTTTGCTTTTCCACTCCAATGCCCAACACTTACCAAATCGTCTTTTATCGGCTTGACTTTTAAATGTTCTCACCATGAACACGACGAGCTGAATTTACAATTGCCACAAATTGAACTCGCATATACGATTCTAACCACAAAAAACAAATATACAAATAATCTGAAACCGACGAGATTCCAGGCGCAAATTTGCTTTGCTAAAGGCTTAATATGACGTTTGACGAGGACGAGGGTTTCCGATTTGACATTTGAATTTGAATTTTATAGGTTAGGATTATGTTTAAATTAACAACATGGATTATTATCATGATAGGGTGTCCAAACTTTCTATTGATACACTTTGGTGAACTTGTAGCAAAATGAGTAACAAGAGAAGCTCCACCTATTTGACTCAAAAAGAACTTAAACTTTGATAGATTCGGACAATGGCAAATTTGTTCCATATTTTTATCGCTAGTAGTTTATTCCTAACTTCAAGCAAGTACTGAAACTGATGAAAACTATCCCAATGCGCAGTTTATTGTTTTGGGTGATGTGGTGATGAACATAACCTCAAGGGAAATATCAAATGCTGTCAAACTTCTGTCAAATTACTTACGTTATTTCACTTTTGAGTGTCAATCGCATGATGGTGATTTCTGGTGATTTCTCAATGTTTCCACGACATACTGTATGTTAGTGACTGTATTAACGTATTGTGGAATAATCGCATAATGCAGTTGACATTTACATAATAGGAAATATTAACCCTATGCGAGGTAATATCATGTTTTCTCTGCATATATTCCGGCCTGGGCAGTTGTGTGCGTTTTGCATTTCAACGAATTCACCATCGCGAAATATTCACTTTAGTTGCTTTGCATATGCGCTTAATTTTAATGTCGACTGAAAACACATTTCGTACAGTATGTATATGAAAACATTTAAATATCTCAATGGCATGGCGCACACTTAATAGAAAATTAATAAATCTATTAATATTCAAATTTATCGGAATTTCAAACGCTCGCGCTCTCGGAATTTATTTAAATTTAAATGAAATCTATTCATCTTTGAATACGGCTTTTCGAGTATAGGGTTTTCGAAAACTCCAACAAGCATAAATCATTTCCGAATTTCAATTGAACATTCTCACACAACGCACCACTCGAATAAGCAGGTTAAAGTAGAAGTTTGCTTCTTCATCGTGTTACGTGTTAGGATTAAATTAATATTTTGACAAATATTTTCATAATTTTGTTAAAAAATTAAGTTAATTGTAAATTTACGATGCGTTTTATTTCATAACCTCAAACGAAAACGAATTAAACTCTTGCACAATTCCGTTTATTGCCGTCGCGTTTCCAGTACTTATCCTCGAAGTTGAAATTGTATTTAATTACTCGAAATTATATTTTTATTGCCCTATCAATTGACAGGTAAAATTTTATAATCTCGTCTCTTGCATCTTCCTTTCTTCGACTCGAACGCACATAGCATGCATAGAATAGACGAAGAAGAATGTTGATTCCATGTTGATAGCACCGATAAATGCCAGCAATGCCAATTGGTATTCGTTATTTATTTTTTAATGGCTGACATTGATGGAGAGAATTATCGGCCCGCATCACATTCATCTAAATTACTCAGCCGAGCGTCTCAATAATATTTTTGTATGAGAATGGCTTGTGAATCTTATTTTTCATCGTCGCTTAATTTTTATTAATTTAATATTCCCCCGACCGAAAGCGGTCGGATGTGTGGCGTGCGTTTGGTTGCATCATGTGGCTTTCGAGCGCGGTTTAGTTGGGAGTTTTCGCGTTCGTTTGTTCATGCTGTTTTCGCTTTTTATTATATTTTGTGGGGAGCCGCTTTGTGAAATTCGCCGAAACAAAGCGAAACTTGCTGAATGCAAATGACATTTGTGTCCGCAATCCACTGCCATGCAAATTCCTATTTCGAAATAAACAAACCAACAAAAATTCCAATTTTCAATTTCCTTTATTTACATCATTTAATTTTTTATTATGATAAATACTAACAGATGTTACACTTACGTTTTAATAACTGTGACGCCAGATGACAGTTGACGCCATTGTTATTCTCTTATTTAACATGCAACCCTAAAGACATTTTTTATTTATAATAATTTCATCACAAAAATGGTATAAAGTCGACCTGATTATTTCAATTACTTACTTGGCGCGGGCATTTTAGTTTTGAGGTTAAGTTGTTAAGTAATAAAAATTACACTCCATTAAGTCAATTTACGAAATTAACCATTATGCTTTGCTTACCACCTCGAGTACCTAAGTAAATGCATGATTCACTGGTGTTTTATTGTTTCGGAATAAAATCATAGCGCAAATCACAATCGCATCACAATTGAAAGTGCAACTAAGTTTCGGCCCGGCATTTGGCAACCAACTCGACTTGGAGCCGAATCGTCGAAACGGTGAATGCGCACATACACGCTAATTACGCGGCTTTGTTGGCTACGTTTTGTTCAAATTACTACTCGAATACACCGAACTGAACAACGAGTAACTGGCATTTAACCCTTGTCGTTGTCGTTTAGTTAGCGTTAGTTTAGCACGATTGCTATTGTTTGGACGACCCTTACTTACTGCGCCTTAGAAAATGAAGGAATTTTAAGGACATCAAGAAAAAATCTAATAGGAGTAATTTAATTAATCATTTTAATGGTAATGGTTAATGGAGTTTGGTGATAATTAACATGAGCTTGACAATAGCTCGCGCGCCATTTGCAATTTGTTTATTTTTTCGATGTTATTATTCGCCGTTATGGCTGTATTTATAATGGTTGATCTTTGTTGGTTAGCGGGCTGGTTGGCAGTGAATATTCAAGAGTTTCAAGTACAAGGAGCAATCGCGCACGCAACGAATCCAATTATCTTTTACGCTTTATGTTCATCCCATCGTCAACGTCTTCTTCGTCGAAACTCGAAAGTATGTGTGTGTGTTGCATTTTACTATTTTACATTAAATTAAATATTTAATATTCTCTGGTTATACGACGCTACGCTTCTAACCTAACTATCTTAAAGCGTAAGCACACTAAGTGCTACACTACTAGACTAGCCTAGTTTTAGTTGCTGCGCTAAGGACGACGCTCACTTGAATATTTCATTCGACCTGCTTGATGAAAAAACTTTTAATTTATTAGCTAGTTATTATGGAAATAAATGTGTACATACTTTTATACCTCCGAACGATATACAAACTGAAAAAGTCGCGCAACTTTTGTTGTTAGTTTTAATGCTGATAAGTCAACTCAAGTGACTGCAAGTCAAGCGCATTTCCAGTCGGAATTTCTTCAACATATCGAAAGTTTGTTCGAGTTATCAACCGCGTACTTTTTCACTTTTAATATCAAACAATAAACGAACAAAAACAATGAAGAAATAATTTGATACATTTTTAGTTTTGACTGCGTTTAAAAACTCATCAATCACTTAACTCTTTCCAAGCTTACAAAAACATATCGTACCGTATGTCCAAAAATTCTAAATAAAGGTTGACCATGGGAGTTGCGATTATGCCAGTTTCATGATATACACGATTCACGTTTCAAAAATGGTAGAGCAGGCCATGAAAAAAATAAATTATGTTGGTTGTACTGATTTCAAACCGCGGCAAAATTTAAGTAATTTCCTTTAGGCCAATGACAGGCTGACTTCAAAATGTTGAGTTGGTTTGTTTCCTGTCACATAGTTGGGATACGTTCAGGTTCAGTTTTATAAAACTAACACGACCTACTACCTTTCTTCAAACGTGAATCGTGTATATGTGTTTCAATTTGCAACGACAAGAGTCAACCCTTATGTAAAAATTTTTGGGCATGCGATATGTGAATGTACAATGAAAATAATACAATAAATATCAAATGGCCACACACGCATAAAAACAAACGCACTGTCTTGGAATTTCAAAATTTGTTCAAGATCGAAAGATTTATTACTTATCCTAACACAAGTATAAGGTTAAGTTACACTTGTTTTTTTTTCTCCATGTGTAATTTTAACCAAACCAACCCGAAGTCAAACCGACACGAAGAAATTAATCTAAATTATCAAGTCAAAGTCGTCTTCGTTCTTTCTCGGGAATTTCTCTGTATCTGTAGAACTGGAGAAGAATAGAAGATAATTATATAACATTACCGAATTCCCTCATAAATCTCTTTTCTCTTTGCTGTTTGGTGAACACACGAAGCGCACACACGAAACACATCGTTGCACATTGCAACAATATTGCATCAAATACAAAACCGAAGCGCACCAGACTGAACGTAATTATTCAATGATTCAATGCAAAATGTGCATCATTGTCATATTATATTCGTCGACGCGAGTAAATCGTTTGATATTTAAAATTCACAAGTACAAATGGACTCGTGAATTTATGTAACAATGGCATAAACGGGTAGTGAACACTGAACATTATAAGCCATTTTAATTCCGAGTTTTTTATCATTATCATTAGTATGACTTACCTGTTCTGAGTAGCTCTTGTGCCTAATAGCCTAGAAGCAAGCAATGCACGAACGTCCTAAATAAATATTTCACACAAAAACGGAACGCGGTGGTTAATAATGTTTTCATGGAACAAATTGCAGTGCAGGAATGCAGCAGACTACGAGAGAGAAAGTCTAATAACTGTAATCATAATTTTCCGGCATTTATTATAACCTAAAATAATAACTGCTATCTGATAGCCGCGTCGGTAAAGTAGGTAACTGCACTCAACCAATGACAAAATGACAATTGACTATCGAATAAACTATTCCAAGAAATTGAGCATTATTTAATATACTGTTGACGCATTCTTTCTTCTTTCCGTGCGAATTCCAGCTCGTTACCCTTTCTTCTCCCTCTTATCTTCGCGTCCATGTGCTTTTGTGCTTCGTGCTCGCAGCGACACACAATTACAATATAATAAAGTAATGATAGATCTAAAAGAGGCACAAAAAGCGCAGATAAGAAGCGCCAACGGCACAGAAAAAAAGTAATTTCTGCTTGTATTGTGCGGATTACGACTATTATTATGATCATTGTGCGCGTTATTAGCACACACAGCGCCTCTCGTTTGGCCGGTTAGCGCGCCGAATGATGGCAATTCGACGAGCGACGCCTTTGTTGCAGCCGAAATTACACAATTGCTGGTGGCATGTGTTATGCCGTAATAAATGAAAGAATTATGAATAGAGGCGATGCGGAAGAGGGAAACTTGCAAGAAAAATGAAGCGAGTGGCACGCGATGCCCTGCGTGTCTGATTTACTATTTTCTCTCAGGATAATGATAGCGGTTATGTTTCAATATAAATATTTTTCTTTTTTTTAGAAGATTATTTAATAATAGTTATTTATTTATCTAGATGGCGTTATACATGGTATCATGATATGTCAATAATGTGACATGGCAAAAAATTTAGGGCTGTCCAACTTTTATTATTCTTGGGAGTTTATTAGTTTAGTTGAAGAGTGGAGTTGATATTCATGTAGGTTCTAGGTTGTAGCAAATGAATGGACTCAGTGACTGCCGCGCGCATTTTATGATCGAATAATTTATTGACGACAATAAAAATATCGATTCATATATAAAACCGATAAATCCACTTCCGAAGCACCACGCGAAGTGGATTAGACTTTGTCGTTGTCGTTCCTTGTTCTGTTATAC
>JARJDT010018963.1:0-31007 GCA_030264655.1 Leptusa sp. GC000079
ATAGCAAAATGCTTAGGCTAGAGCCGTTTTCGATTTATAAGCACTTTAAATTGACCAATAAGATTGCAGATTTAAAATTAGCATAGGTATGTAAAGAGAATATTTCCAAACTTTTTTGGTCAACTGTGTACAATTGTCAATTATCACTGACGTTTGCTGAATTTTTTTTATAATGATAATTGTACACTGTTGACCAAAAAAAATTTGAATTTATTTACCTTTTCATGGCAACCTAGGCTAATTTTGAATATGCACTCTTATTGCTTATTGGTCAATTTAAAGTGCTTATAACTCGAAAACGGCTCTAGCCTAAGCATTTTGCTTTAGACTTTTCGATTCAGTTTTGCCTCCACAACCTGCCAGTTCCCGGTGGATCTTTTGTCACGGGTCATCCTGTACAACTTATTGTCCATTCACGATTCATTTCCACCAAATGGGATCATCAAACTGATTAGACGGAAAATTGTTCATAAATACACTATATTTGTTTTGTTGGATAATGTTACTCATTACTTCTTTTTGTTGCAGGTGAGAAATGAGACAATAAATTCATTTGAGCTCGAATTGGTTGTATTTTGGTAAGCACATGAGTTCCATTATTGTTTAACAATATTTTCGGTCACAGTACACTATATTATAATATAGTATAGTTGATATAGATGAAATTCCGCGTTGTAGGACTGCAATGCATTTGTGGGTGGTTTTGTTCTATATTCGAAGTTCCACCATCCATCGACGGCTGTAAATAATAAATTATCGTATATCGAGTTCGCTGCATCATGTTTGCCGGTTTGGTCAGGCAGCAGGCACAGCAACGTTGGATTGAAACGGGGTTGCGAGGGAGGTCGTGCAGTTATGACATTGGTAACATTTTATATTTAGATGTGAAATATGCGACGTGTATTTTTTTAAACGGATCACATGCGACACGCGTAACTTGTTTTATATGAGTTACATACACATGGAGATAGCAATGTATCGCCGATGTGTATTTGGTTGGTGGACGCGCAACTTGCTTCGGTTCGGTTTTCCTTTTATTTTTATTCCATGAGCCGGAGCGAAATATAGTTTCCGTGTTATATGTCACAGCAGTCAAAGCGGTTCTCGGTATAGTTTTCCTGTATACTACTATGCCCTCGTTACCGATCATATGACAAATGACACCCCCTTCAAATGCACACGCAAAAAAGTTTGCCCATTCAACGGAACGCGAAACGCAAAGCTTTCTTTTATATATTGCCATTCTGAATTCTGTCCGTGTTTATCTGTACCTTCATCCCAAATCTCAACGTGTGTTGGTATGTGTACATTGTATTGAGACAGATTCGTGTTTCTCGGCGATTTCTCGCGTTTTTGCGTTGTGTTCAACTCCCATCATCCGATAACTTGACCTTCGAGGATTCATTCACATGAATAACACTTTGTCATAATCGTCTTGAAATTCTCGAGTGGCAATCACCAACTATGCTTTATGTTTTATGCCAGCAAAAAATATAAAGCATCGTCATTTATTTCCAATATTTTCACATTTTGTGAGCCATTTAAAAACAAAAACCCCTCGTCAAAAATGGTTGTTATTTGGATAGGCATTTTTTAGATGATATATATTAGCACAAATATCAGCCGGCCCCAACAGCAATTGATCATTCTCACCTCATAAACCCAATATATCATATCGTAACAAAGTCGCTCAGAGCTGATGTGGCTTGTACGCCATGGCGGTGGATAGCGTCGGCGGTTTGCGGCCCATAGTGTTGCAGCATGTCCACCGGTATGCTTCACTGAGGCGAAATGACGAGCTAAGCTTACTTTACTTCAGTCGCGTGATTTAGAGACGGCCCAGGTTATCTACTTAATACGGGGATTTTGGCAGGATCGAAACCGTAACTATTCTTCCTGTGCCTTACACAACCGAGTTTTCTACCTGTCTATATCGCGCTATCTATATGTTGCTGCTGCTGCCGTTTTCCGAGCTTCTATTGAAGCACCGAGAGAAACGGCGTTTGCGTTCTTTTCGTCCTTTTGAACGCGCTGTACTGGCTGGTTGGCATACACACTACACGTATATAAGCGACATCGCAAAGGACGACTAAAAGTACAGAAATTCTTGAAGTGAAATCCCTATCCCTTTTCGGTATCAGGTTGCCAAGCCGTGATTTAGGCGAACGGGCTGCTTCTTCGCTCTTCCGCGTGCATGTGCGGTGCTCGCACCGTCTGATTTATAGGAAAGGTTACTTCAGCCCTCCGGATCCACTCTCGGTAATAATCCAAGATTTTTCAACTTGCGCCCCGACGTGATTGTGATTTTAAAATTTAATTCGGTTTCGGTAGTTTATTTGTCGAAAGCGGTGCACGTCGGTGCGCCTACTGCCTGCTAGCTGCAGATTTCATCTCGGCACGCCGTTTTGCGTATGCAAGAAAATTTAATTTCCAAATGATAAAAGTGCTGTGTTTATTTAAGGCCACTGCTTGGCGTTTACAAATTCAGTAAAAAATCGTTCTACCTATACATTTTCAACTTTTATTTTCCTAGTTTTAATAAAAAGTCGAAAAAGTCGATATTTCATTAATATTCTGAAATTCAGCAAAATTATGATCCCATTTGGTACAATTATGGAAAGAAGTTCCACATGTTAGATACTACAGGGTGTCCATAAACGATTAGCATCCTGGATGCTTTGGATCCGTTTATGACGATTGAAATCGTGACTTGTTCCTATCCGACGTTACAGTCTAAATAATATATTCTTTCTTCACATTAAGAATACGGTCACTGCCACCTAAGATGCCAATCATTTATGGACACCCGGTATAGTTTTTAAATGCATCAGTGTAGTTCAAGTAATATTGCTATATTGCTAACACAAGTAACGGGATGTCTGCATAGGCGCCGGCATCATGGTGGTGTACAACATGTTTTTTATGAAATTGTACTTTTTATGTCAATATTTTGTTTCGAAAAGCCACCACCCGACTGTTGCGCCCTAAACTTCATGTCCGAAAAGTTTGCAATATCTATTCATTTACGAACAAGTATACTTAGTTGCTAAGATCATATCTCGACAACTCGCTTCGCTCGTTGTCCCAGTTGCCAGTTTTTGTCGCAGAAATATGAAAATCCAATCATTACCTGTCTGTGACCACGAAGCTGTGTGGTGACCACGCCTTTTATTATACATATATTTAATTTAATAATTTATACTTTCCTGCATTTGGTACACAATAAAGATTATTAGTTTAGACAGGAGTTGCTGCATACAAATCTATAATTAATGTTGTTTAATTGAACAAATTACAATCCAACTTGAAACATTTCAAAATGTGCCAAGCTTAATTACTAATTGATATAAACCGGAAATCCAAAATTATCTCAAGATAAAAATTTGAATTATTTGCAAACATTTTTGCAAAACTACTGGAGAAATGAATCTTGAATGAACTATACACTTTTGAGTTTTCTAATTTAAAGTTGAAGGTTTAAGCAGAAGCTATAAAATAAATATGAAACAATTGGATTTTCTTTTACTGTTTTAAGTTTTTCATTTTAATTTCTAATTAAAAATTTTATTGCACCGTATAATACGAACGGCCTTTCTCTTTAATATAAAGTTTTCAGCATTTTAAGACGCTAATGGTGTTACTGGCTTTTATTGTGTCGCAAATGATAATACAATATTTGTTGAAGCATTATTAACCTTCGCTACTTTTCTATTATTCTTGCAAGTCACATCTTTAGACTTTGATGAAATTACTTTACTTGGTTATGTCTGCTACTAACAATATTTCTCATCTTATTTATATTTACCTTTGTTCCTGCTTGCTATAGTTTGTTTCGCATTAAAGAATGTTAACTATTTGCCATTTTGTTTGGTTAACGCTGATGGTAAATATAAGCTAGTAGCCCTATACTAGTCTATTAACGCTCAAAATATAAAAGGCATAGTAAAGACATTATAAAGAAATATACGCTGGAGAAATGATGCTGCGCTCTATATGGTTTGCTATAATAATAAACGTTTTCTCTGCCGCCGCTATAGAAACTCTTCGCTTTGTATATGCGTAAGTAAGTACATAGAGAGAAGATCTTTAACATTTAACAGTGGGCTCTTCCCGCAGTTGAGCCTTCTGTCGGCCGGGAATGTGCAGGCGGCAAACGACGTCGACAATATTCCGCCGTTATGTGAGAACAAACGGCGGTGGCGGCGGCGGCGGCGTGCGATTGCGCACCACGCCGCCACAGCGCTCGCTCCCCTCTCTCGGTGCTGTGTTTATGTTTACGCTGCTGGAACGATACAACGCGATACACCTTCACTGGCACAGTGGCAGGGTGGCAGCCCGTCGGAGACGGCACCTCCGAAGACGTCCGCTGTTAATTTCATTCTTTTTGCGCTGTCAATCATGCATTATTAAATGATATGCATTTCGGGGCGGGCAGCACGGTCGGGGCATTAGATATCCTGACGTCATCGGAGGCGGCTTGTGTGTAGCCCAATGCCGCCACCAAGGGAGTGGCGAAAGGTCATTTTAATCTTTTTATGCCATTCAAATCAAGGGGGTGGTTCATCCCGAAATCCTGCGCTGCGATATCATTGCGGATTTCTGCCAAACCTAGACCAGACTTATCAGCTGCATTTTATTATTTAACTATCGATACTTAGCGAGACTGTGTGTGTGCATAATGCTGGTTGAGTGGCTGATATTTCAATACAGGATTATGGCGTTTTTCTGGATTTTCCATTTCGCACATTATAGGAATTAAAAGCATTAAAAAGAAACACTGATAAATCTTAAGTCGGAAAAGCTGCTGGGAAACTTTTAATATTTGAAATTGTTTCCGTTTTTATGCTGCTATTTTTCCTATTGTCAACTTGAATACTTGAAAGCATGCGGATAAGTTTCGAATACTTCAATCACAATCGTTCGAGCGTATTATTCAAATGTACACGCCATATGTATTTTTCCGAAAGCTAAATCAAACGACCCTTCCTCTGCTCCTCGTTCAAGTACCATATCATATGCACCAATTCTCCCTCAATAAAACTGCGAGCCCACTTTTGAATTATAAAATGCGCGCGGTGGTAAAACGAATTGGAGATCAAGTATCCTGATAACGGCTATGTTAGTTTTGTATTCATTTCTGAGCCAGAGGGTAAAAGAAAAGTCGTAAACATAAAACATGGTTTTAATGAAAAAATAGAAAGAGTTTCTCTATCAAATTCAAACATTTTAAATGAAATAATGTAATTCGAAAATTGTCTTTGTTTCAAATATGCTTTTATTAGTTGATTGAAAATTATCACGAAAGGCCATAGAATACCCACAAAATTGAATAAATTGAGCAATCAGATTATTTTGAGATTTTGACAAATTTTGCTTGGCTCTTCTTCCAACCAATATGGTGGTAAAAAATATTTTCAATTACCTATTTAATTATAAATCCGTATATATTTTACAACGTTGCACAATTTGTCATTTACTTACATATTTTTTTGCAAAAAATGTTATTTTCGTAAAACTTGACAACTTATGAAATTTTCACGAGTGCAAAAAATGTTTGCAAAAAATGCCCCTATTATGACAATATTTAATTGATAAAAATGTCGGCGGACACATTTAAAATCATGAAATGCCCTTTATTTAAAATTTCAAAATGTCGATACTATTTTCGTTAATATTCTCCTTTAAAAATAAATTAGGAATCAGATTAGATTATTGGGCATAAATCAATCAATAATCCACTAATAGATACAATAAATAACATTGCAAGAAATACTTTAAAATTGTCAACTTCAAATCAGTTTATTAGGTAATGTTGTTAATTTGTCATTGAAAATATTTGGCGGATTACGGTCGGACTACATTTACTTTTAAAATGTAAAAGTCATGCCGTGAGTTTTTTAAATCACATTATTTAGCTATTAGTCGCACTTCTTTGTACAAACTTTTTGCACTCGCGAAACTTGGCAACCAATGAGATTACTGCAACAAAGTTGTTTCTATTATTCTAGTGATCTCATTGATTGACAAGTTTCACGAGGGCGAAAAGTTTTTACAAAGATATGTGACTATTGTATTTTATATTACAATTTCCAAATATTCAACATCATGAAGCATACTCTACGAAAATCCATTCTGGGTTTTCGGTGTTTAGTACGGCAAAGAACCATCAAATATCGCAAACTGGAAAGATATAGAATACTCGAATTTTGCGTCTTTTCTATCGATTCGAGCAAAGCAGAGAGGATGCAGTAAGGCTTTCCACCGCTAGAGCGCCGGGGAAAAGCTAATCGCGCGAGTTGCATGCCAACTCCGTGTCATAGAGGAATGAATAAGTTTACGCGCGAGGAGGACGAGCCGGCCGGGCAGGATGCGGGAAATTCATTATTATGTGGGCCTTGTAATACTCGTAAATAAACCGAAAGAGTAATTGATTTTCTGATTGCAATTTCTTTTTTCACAAGCAAAAGCGCCCAAAGCGCGCGCTTATATGTCGCCGACGTTTTCAATTAAGTAGAATTTTTATAAATTGCGTACATTATATTGCTGGGCGCTTGGACTGGGAAGCACTAGCAGTGGGGCACACAATATCACATAAGTGCTGGTATTTTTCTAAAATTGCTCCAACTTAATTTGAACCGAGAAATAATTTCATATCGTCGACAAAATGAGCTCGAAATTAAAAGTTTTACGATTCGTTTTTTGTGTGTTTGCGAAAAGTTTGTTTGAACTTATAACAGTAGTGAATAAAAAACTTCCAATGCAAGCACACGGTGCTTGCCGTCTGATTATGCGTCTTACACTAACAATATTTGAAATAGAAAAGTGCTAATAAATTTTATACGAGAGTTTCACTCTTTGTTCTTGCAGTGAAAAACTGCACGAAATGATGAAAAATGCACCGGTTAAAAACGTCATTTTTAATGCAATATTTTACATACGAATGAACAGAGTTGTTAATTCGAGTTAATTTAATACTCTTTGTCGTATACGGCGTTTATGTAGTTTCCTTTTGCCGCAAAATGATCGAACGTGCGTGCATAATGTGTGTGTGTGTTTGCGTTTCCGGCGCAGTGAGGCAAGAAAACACATTTTCTTATGGTAACGAGTGAAAAATGCTTCTGGAGAAATCTTGCGATCGCATATGTAGTTTTTTCCAGCACTTCAAGATCTGAATTTTAAATTAATTCACACAACACAATGCCACTAGGAATGAATAATTTTCAACTTATTTATTCACGTTCGTACAGTTATGTACGTTTTATAACATGTTAGATTTGTGGAAATTGCCGGGCGCATTCGATTGCTACCCCTCTCTATATGTTTAACAGGAGTCAAACGCATTCGCATTGTTTCGTGGCAAATATTTGCGTTTCGTACAAATTAAATATTTGATTTGGTATTAAGTGAATTTCGCGCGCTCTTTCGTCGCAGTCGTTGCCGTCGTCGGCGGCGTCGTTCTCGTGTTTACCATTTGCAACACGTTCACGTATTTGTACTAAGTCGTACTAGCCGAAACAGTCATTTGTAGCACGCACGTTTGAGTTGAACCCGTCATGCTTTCGTGGGGGTGCGAAGCTTAGAAGACGATTGTCGATGCCGTAGAATAGACGACAATGGCGTATTGTATTGAATGCGAGTAGGTAGATTGATAACGTCGCAAAAAGGGTGCACACTCGAATAAGAGAACATAACAAGCCGAATTACGAAAATGGGGTAGATGGAGAACGCGGAATTGTTGTACATTTCCCGATATCTTGTGCGTGGCGAAGCTTTTAGAAAGCATTTTATTCGAATTTGCGGAAATTGAAAGTAATGTAAATTTGGATAAATTAATCCCTGCGAATGCTACGCGCCGAACCACAGTTTACACTTTTACGCTTACATAACTTGGACAGTTATGGTGAAAAATGAAGAAATTTCACTCGACGATGGATGTTGAATGATGAAACTTGTGAATGCGTGAAGTGGCAACTTGAAGAAGCCAAACCGAAATCGAGTTAAAATGACAAAGCATTTGACCCAGAGAGAGTAACAATCCTTTTAAATTTGACATCTCTTAGTTTTCAACAAAGCTTAATTGAAAAACCATTATTTCTTAACTGAAAATTGTTATGCATGGAACAACAAGGTCATCTATCTTTCGCTTTCCTCCGCACTGGGCGTTATTTTAACCTTAATTAAAAAGGCTAAATATTTACTATCAACAAACACTTAATTTTTGCGAAACTCGTTTGCAACATGTTATCTTATCGCATGTAATAGATAGAATTTTTATTTTAAGGGAGCGCAGCAAAGTAAAGCCGCAAAAGAATCAATGTCACCCACGGCGTGTCAAAATGTTGCCGCCACTGTGCCTGACTTTGTTTGTTTATTGTGTATAGAAAAGATTTTATAATAAACGACATCGAGCGGCGGCTCAGATCCGGCGCTTTCCATGCGTCTTTGTGTTATGGCAAGAATTAGGGACATGCCTCAAATTGAATAAATCACATTTGGGCAATGGCGCGACAACGCTTCGGCGATAACCGAAATGAAGATACGCGAAGGCGACGAACGAGCGAAAGAAGACGAAAAAACTATTCAAGCGACTCGCAGACGACAGCAGCTTGATTGTGTTAGGACGGTTTGCTGTCGGTTGTCGTATAATGAATTTACGAAACAGACCCATATTAGATTTGGAAATTATATCGCTATACCTTAGTAACGGTTCATTTCAGTGCCTACCATAGAACAATGCGCGAATTTATTTGACGACATCAATTAAATAATTCTGTAAGATTATGAAGAAGTTTTTGAACGTCAAGTGAAATTCAGTTTCCCAGGGCCAGAAATAATCAAACTGAACTGAACGAAAACAAGAAGTGCGCATCAACATTGTTTAGCCCGTGAGCGTAGGTAAACTGGAAATTGTTTCAAAAGTCGTTTTCATTTCAATATTGGATAGCGTGCGTGCAGTTGTCGTTTTTTAAATAATATTTGATGCCCCGAGGACTAACCATTTATGGCATACCTACCTTTGGTGTAGCGGTATTTTTTCGATTTCCTCGTTTGTATTTCACTCGTTTCGTTTGGTGGCTGCACACAATACTGCCATCATATGCACTTGAATTTTGCAAACTATTTCGTTAAAACGACGACAAGAACATGGACCAACAGCGTTCGTTTAGCAGTAAGCTTCTGTGCTTCCGCGTATTCTCTGTAATACGCGGCCGATATTAGAGCAGAGCGCCGCAGCTTTGGGAGCAAAATTACAGCAAGCCTGCAAATTCAACTGGAAAACACAGAAATAGCGTGTTCCCTTCTGGTTGGAGCAAAGTGGCAAGTACGCAGCGTAGCAGCATGGGCAAAGAGAAAGTGCAGTAATACAAGGCGGTAACGAGATAGAATGGTTGCTCCTCGGATGCGAGCGGAAAGTAAGCAGCATGTGTAAGCGGGTGGTAAGGCATACTTATAACGAAAAGACGCACACGTACACACGTCGTTCGGTTACCATCAGCCTTCCATCCACATGGCATCGCATGTCCTGAACTGAACCGAACGGCGGTATCGTTCTATCGTTTGTGTTGAAAACGCCTCAACCGAACCGAAGCAAATAACAATACGTGTACACGTGTGATCCTGTGGGAAATCATGCCGTGCGGATGCCGAACAAACCTATCTCACTTATCACAACTTCTTCCGGACTAATCTGGCCTTCAACCAGAAGAAGCTGTTTTGAATATCAACGGCATGCCATTGTTTCTTAATTTCTCCTCGGCGGAATTTCTATAAACTTTCGGTTTGTGCCGTTCAAGCTACTGAACTCAGATTGGATTTATTCCTCTGGGTAGTCACAGCTTAGAAATATAACATTACGATGGGAGGCATGCAGTCACTACTCTTTTATGCGCGGATTAAAAGCTATCCATAAAACAGCAAATTGGGGAAGATGCTAAAAGAAGCATGGTCACACAAACTGTTTGTACGTCGGGCGATCGCTATACATGTCGACCCCATTGTGTAGTGCCTCTCTACACATAACTACGGCATCATAGCTGGAGCTTGGCATATATCGAAACAGTAGCCAGTTTTCTTCCGGACGCGAATTTGGCTCTTCGCGATATGCGTGTATGCGGCATCCGCGCCGCGCGTCTATTGGTCTCGTCCTTTCCACCCGCGCTCGCAATCCTGCCATCTTTATTTCACTCAAAGGATATTATGGCACCATGTCTATAATACAACTATCTGACTTGGCGCCGATCGAATAGCGCAAAAAAACTATCACAATGAGACGCGGCGATCGAAATCTAATGCCCAGATTAGAATTGCTTTGCCGTTGTCGAGCGAGTTTCAAGACAACTCTCTCGACCGACACAAATAAAAATCATTTAATATCATTATGATCGAAGAAACATCAAAGAGGAAAAAACGTGAACGCTTTTTGTCCCTTTGTCGCATTCTATTTATATAGAGTGGAAGCATGTAGTTATTAGGAATTGATATGACTAGGATTTTTCTAACAAAGCGCTTTATGAAAGCAATTCAAAGCAAATAAGTGACAATGGTATTAAACGACAAACGGCAACATATTGTGTCATGCTGTTATGCATGCCATTATTAATTACGTTTCAATAAATCAAATCGTGTTTTTAAAGCGAGGTAGTTACAAAAATTCGTGTTCGTATTGATTGATTAGTTTTTTTCCCGAATTGAAAATATAAAAATTAATTAGCAGCTTGTTTTATTTTAATTGAATAATTTAAATATCGCAGTTACATATTATGTTGCATGCTAGGAATAGAGTGTATAATTTTTATTCTCTTTTATATTGAGGGCACAATCTGTGCCGAGCAATAATTTGCTTTTAATATTAATTATTGAACTCAAATTAATGTCTGGACTGCAGGCAGTACATTAATAGAAATAAAACGACAAATGCATTATCGTCAATAACACAACATATTTGCAATTGTTGTTTCATTGCTTTATTCAGCTGTACTAATTAATGCTGGATTTTCATTCCACTACTTCGAAAACAGAAATTGCAATAAAATGCCCTTCCTATAAAAAATATCGCCAATAAGAGCTTTGATTGAACATGCTGAACAAACATTAAACGATTCGATCAACAGTTGCGCTCGAAGTTAGCAACATTAATATGTTTTCATTAGCTCAGCACCAGTTCCGTGGTAGTTGTGCCTTTTGCCTCAACCAAACAAGAGTAGAGGCAAAGCAAGGTAAGGCATTATGAATAATTTACCGTAATTTCCGCAGCCGAAACTAGCGAACGCGCGCGCGGCCTTTTTCGCAGTTACCACCTTGCGCGTT
The DNA here is from genome assembly GCA_030264655.1 of Leptusa sp. GC000079. Classification (NCBI taxonomy): domain Eukaryota; kingdom Metazoa; phylum Arthropoda; class Insecta; order Coleoptera; family Staphylinidae; genus Leptusa; species Leptusa sp. GC000079. The sequence goes on from JARJDT010018963.1 coordinate 11,308, forward strand.
TATGTTCGGAATACATAAATTATAAAGACGATGCGATGCGGAGGAGCCGGGCAGCGTGAGTGGAGCGAAGAGGGTTTGTTAGTTAGCAGTGCAATTGACCCTTACTTGTTGTAAAGTTCGCCCCGGCCAAATGTTTCGCCTCAAGTTGGATCTCACCCTCGTCCCTCGCCATCCATCCCCGACTCCGCAACCACCTTCGCTCCTTCGCAGGCTATAAGCAGCAAAGCTGTACGACTTGCCGGCCGGCATCGCACCACACAACAGCCAGCAAGCAGCGAGCTTCGCGAATTGTATTAGATCTACATGCTTCATAAAGTTTTAATACGAGTCCGTGTAAACTAGTTGCGTTTGATACAAATACAGTCGTCTCGGTCACACAACAACGTATAGCAACAACTATAAGCTGGAAACTCCGCGCACTGCCCGAATTGTAGATGATCAAGTCAGGAAGCCTAAGTAGAGACGATGGCGAGGCGGCAAAGACTTCGAGTTCGCCCCATCATATAACCCAGGAGCTGTCGTTGAAGTTGGTATAATATTTTCTAGCGCGAAATACGTTTGCAGAATACAGCGGCGCGTATCAACGCCACTGCCACACCTCCCTCCCTGCCATCCGCCACCCCCCGAGCAACATTTCCTTCTGTATGTGTACTAAACACAACAAACATGTTTGGTTTGCCTTTCGCGTTACTCGCAACACACACGAAGCGAAAATGTTCGATGTGCCGTGTTCTCTCCTCTAAAGGGTGCGTTGTATGCTTTTTTCCACCGCATCACTCTTTAAAAGCATGAAAGATAACAAAACAAAATGGAAATATTACATAGCATAAACATTTTAGTACAGAAACAACAGAGTCGCGGGAACGTTCGTTCCATTTTCGTATTTTATACGGTTTGCTTTTTTTTATTGAACAATAATCTTTTTTGATATGCACAAAACGAAATTGTTCGTTTAATGCACAAGCAGCGTTTTTATTTATTGGTTTAATTCATTTTTTTCAATAAAATGTTCAGCAAATCTGTTGCAATTGAAATTATAACGCTTGAAATTTTATGATTTTTCCTAAAATCTCAATGATATGATCATTACACGTTCAATTCTTTCCATTTATAGTGCCTGCAGGTATGTCAAAGGCAATAAAAATAAAAACAATCCAGTACATTGAATAACAAATGAAAATGTTCAGGAATGGCATATTTTAATAAAGAAAACATGTTTTAAAAAACATCTCAAAATGATCGGAAGTTATTGGCTGGAGTGCCCGCGATCCCTTGCAATCAAGAATGTATCCTGTATCCAGCAGCTCATGATGTTAGGTATGCATTTCCGATTTTGTTTATTTGTTTTCCGTTGGATAATAAAGCAAATCCGGTATTGTAAAATTCGAGGTATAAGTTCGTAACCGTAAAGTTCCCAGGCCGGCGGCCTCGCCTTAATTGGTAGCATGTATCTAATTTGTGTACTGCTTTGGGCGTACAAGTTCCCTTGGTACAGATAGCAGAACCTCGTGGCCTTATTTTATTATTTCAAGATGAGTTTCCTCTATTATTGTTATGATGATGATGATGGTGGTGATTATTATTATTATTAGGATTCGTACGTACGTACATTTTATTAGCCATGAACAATGCAGCCCGAATAGCGGCTGCTGCTGCTCCTGGTGGCGAATGAGCAATCCCGTACTTCAATCTTTCAAACTAAAGACACGTTAAAATTAACAAATATGGGAAGGCATAGTGCCTTTGGCCTTTAACGTACACTGCATCTCGTTACTCATCGCCCTCAAAACTGCCTGGCAACCACCCGTACTATACATGTTCATCCACAGGAATCTTGATTCTGGTTCTGGCATTGTGTTCTATTCATACGCAATATTTTATATAAATTAGTTGAAAATTTTGGCACTCGTTTCACAGCTGCAATAGGAAACAATAAAAGGACGTCTCGCTATTCTAGATCTAGATAGAATTTGCGATTGTTCTTTCCCCGTTTTCAAACTTGTCCTTGTCGTTGCTTCCAAATGTTCGACAGGCATCGATGTAAACGTTGACAAGTACAAAGCTTCTCAAGGGTGTTTGTTTGCTTGTACTTTTCATTGACGGATTGACGTAAATTGTCGGGTTTCCTTGCAGACATTTTATATAGTACAAATCACCACACATCACTTGATTTGGTCCAAATCTGCAAGAATTGAAATGATACAATTTTGAAATTATGCTTTCAGAGTCCATAAATATTTAATAACATAATTATTAGTTTTAGTTTCGATTTAGAAATAATCTAGGGACAAGAAACAGTATCAAACAAATTAACTTATTTGAAAATTATAGTTAAATTTTAATGAGTGTATATTAGAACATTGTTGGTTATAATAAAACAATGCAGGGAGTGACACAGGACAGGGATTTTTCTCATAAGCGTGTAAAACATGAATCCGATAGGAATAAAGTTAGTATAACACGCTTTGAATAAAATATTAAACGAGAGGATAGTTGGCAGCATCGCATTGTAATGACGTATTAATAATGGATGCTCTCCAGCTGCGTCCCGGCTTTCCAGCAACTGCAAGTGTGCGTTAGATGGACGGACAAAAGAGGAGCGCAAATAATAATTTAGTTTAGAACCGAGTTCATGGCTGGCAAAGAGTAATTTCGTCTTTATTAGGTGTAAACTGTCGTTTAATTTGGCATTTCTGTTCTACAAGCCGGTCGGCTGGCCGGCCATGGGGTGGCATGGCGTGCGGAAAAGTTTCGCGCGCGTTGATTTTAAGCCAAAGCCGAACGTCTAGCCTGGTGGTAAACGAGTGCCGAAGGCCGATGATGTTGGTTGGGTTGGGGGCGGTGGCGGCGGTGGTGAGAGTAAGCGGAAGCGGGCGAACCGTCGAGGCACGCTTGAGAAATGAGCATTACAAAACTGCCGAAAAGCAGCAGAGTGGGCCGCCGAGATTGGAGGCTTCCTGTTGTTCGACTAAATCGACTAAAGTGCGGACCGTGTTGTGTGAATGCGTGCGGAATCCCAAGTCAAAAATCGACGGCATTAAATAGATGGAGACGTATTAAATCCTATGTATAGACGCGCCGTCGCCCAACTCGGGTTTCGGCCATCATTTCCGTTTCAGATATGTATCGCTCCTATATTGGCGTTCATTATCTCACATTTGTACACATGTAGCAGGAGCGGCGAGCGGCGGCTGCTGCAGGACGAACAATGCGCTGCATTTTCGGATGCAACCGAGCGGAGCTGCGCGCTTTCGTAATTTCGTATGTGCTGTTTGTTACTGTATGCCAACATTTAATCTAAATTTAGCAAACGCCGGATGGATATGAATTTCGTATGCAAAAGTGTTTGACTTTTATTTGACTTCGAAGCGAACAGATTACGCTTCATGCATGTATAATAATTCTTTGTCCACAAAATTGAAAAACAAATCATTTCACATTCTTATTGCAAATTGGAAATTCGAGAAACGTCTAAACTATATAACATTAAAAATGTTTAATGTCTTTGTTCAAGTCCAATTAAACCAGTATCAATAAAATAAAACGTGATTTTATGGTGAATGCGATTGTTTTATTAATGGGAAAGTTGAATGGCTGAGATACGATGACTTTGAAAATGCAGAACATTTAATAATCGCGTGTGCCAAGATCAGTGCGGGCACGTTCGGAATTCTGTGCATCCCGCGCCGCGCCACGCCACCGCACTAACTGCCGTCCCTAAAAATTTATGATTTCGAGTTTTTATCATTCACGACTATCGACACGGCACACATAGGTATATTGACCAAGCTTTAATCTTCTTTGTTAGTCGGTTCCAGCCGGCGCGGCTCGGTGCTGGTAACGACAACCCGGCGATTTTCCCCTTAGATATCTAATCTATAGCCACTTAGAACATAACAAGGTGCCACTTAACGACCCCAAGCTAGGCAATTGATACTCGATCAAATATTTTCCTCTTCCGCTATATTTCGCTTTGCTTGTAGTTCTAGGACAAACTTTTTTCTCCCCGGCTTGGTTGACGTTTATCGTACCAGGAATATGAGCTAAAAGTGTAGCCAAGTATTATCGAACCGTCAGCCATTTGCATTTCGAATGGCATGTTTGTTAGCCATTTCATTAGATTATGAATGTTTTGAATAAGGTTATACTTTTTCATAAAGCAAAAACGCTCGCGTCTCACGCCATGACCATGGTTACGTTACGTCGCTTTTATAGTTCTTTCTAATCTCATACATATTCCTTTAAGTATTGTGCATACACGATCTATTTCCTATCTTAAATTAGGTAATCTTATTGTAATCTCATGTACCATCAACATTGACTTGCTTTGCAACGTTGCCAGTTGAACTACAATTTTTTCCGTTAACCAAAGTTTATAGGTATATTAATAATCAATTTAAAAGTGATGGCTTTGATTGCCGGAGAAAATGGTTTGTGAATAGACTTGTTCTTCATAATGTATTGAATGATCCTATTATTTTCTAACATGATTATAATTATTTTAAATATATAAGCTTATGTTAAATTGTTTATTTTCTGAAACAACAACATGCCCTAAAGATATATTTGAGATTTTGTGAGCTGCTTCATTCTTTGAAACCAGACTATAAAATCCAGTATTTGGATAACAAAGGTGCTCGTACTTAAAAAGGCGAACGTATTTTTGTTACAAAGCAGCAATGAGTTGAAGTGGACGACGACAAGCGTTTATTAAATGTCCGCGCAACAACTATTCATTCTATAAGCATTTGAGCATCAAAGTTGCTACCTGTCCTGTCGTCCGATGTGTGATGCCCAAAGCGAAACATCCCTAGTTTCCATTCGTCTGTACCTGATGCTTGATGTCCTGAATCCTGAGCCTGAACATCATGTGGTGTATCATCACAGGGAGAACGACCACGCACATCAGGCAGCGGCATCAGCCGGTTCGCTGGCTTTGTCAAGGCATTTGTCTCGCGATTTTCAGGCATGCGAAACACAGTTCAAAGCATGCAACACAAAGGGCTGTTCATCGCATACTCGCACCGACACAGATACAGTACTGACTGGTGACTGGTACTCCAGTTCTCCGGATTAAATTTCATACAAAATTCAAGCGCGTGCTTCTCACTTTACAACTGTTCGCGCCGTCTTTTTTTCAGCGTTGTCGCCGGTGGAGATAATTAAAGAGGCGTCGTGCGTTCTTCACCTTTTAGATTAACATTGCTCTGGCGATCGCTCTCAATTCTATTTTCCCCAGTGTGTGTCGTTCCGGCTGCGATTTCTTCACTCGACTCGAAGGTGCGCCTTGTTCTCTTTCCGCTTCTCCGTTCTATCCGTGCGTGAGTTAAGAAGCTTACGGATTTGTTTCCTCAGAGTGTCTCAAAGGACCCAAAGCGGAATAAAAACCTGTATTCATCGCAACTCCAATCATGTTTTGCCGTTCAGTTAAAGAAAATATTCTCCGGATCCAGCGCGGCGGATATTCGAATCTGGCTCTAATGTCTGTTTGCATGCATGTGTGGGTGAGTTGCCAAAGAAGGTGCAACATTTTTTTTGCTCTTCCTTCGTATCGATAATCATCAAAAGTATCAAAACTTATACCTAGCAGGCCTAATGCTATTAACCTATTTATGTTCACATCGTTTCTTGTCATCATCACACCACCTGATCAAACACCTGACATGCTATATGCCAGTCCTTCCTTTTCCGGTACTCATTTTCGTTGGGTTCCGTTTCATATTTGATGTGTCGTCGTATATTGTGGCAGCCAACACTGATGACTGACAATAATAATAATAATAATAATAATACGAAAGAAATGGGTGCGAGAGCATCGCAATGCTGTCTGCTCTTCCTGGATGTCTCTCACATCCCCGTTGCTTCCACATATACACAAAAGTCACGACTGCCTTGATGTCTGATGTCTCCGCTGGCTTTTAGGAAACGAGAATCGTCGTCGTTGATTTATAATGTATTCGCTCCATCCGTTTAACGGGCGGCACATTGTAATAAAAAAATCCTTCCAAGATTTCCGAAGAGTGAAGGCGCCGGGCTCATGAAATCAATTATATACGTATATACAGAAATAGTGCGTTTTTGTGCGCATTTAACGAGTGACATACATTCACACTATATGTGTGCATTGAAAAGCAGTCGAAAGAAAGCGAAATAAAATTCTTCAGTCAAATACGCGTTCTCTGTACGGCCGTGTGTGCGTTCGCAGATGTCTTCCCAATACAGAATACAAAGACATATTTGAATATACGATCAAAGCGCGCAGCAACGAGTTGAGGAGTTGAGCGACGGCATCGACTACGAATGCTTTGTTTCTTTTGATTATCGCATTCTTCGGATTGTGTTGAAAGGGCAGGAATATGACACCAGACTGCTACTTTGAATATCTTTGCGCCATCCTCGCCGGAAGCCATCGTAGGGTTCTCGTGTTCCGGTAGACCGGCGCGCGGCGTTGAGGAACAAAGAACGCGGCGGTTCGTTCCGAGGCGGTCGATTCCGGGGGTGGTGACCCTCATTTAAATAAAAATTGCTCTATTACTTTGATAAACGGTTACGAATCGAAGAGATTGAAGAGGTGAACGTATTGCAGATTCTTTTCCCATCGTGCCACGCCGGGTGAGTTACTTGTGCGTTTGTTGATCTACGAGTCCAACAAAAAAAGCAACATGCATGTGTGGAAATTGCAGAATTTAGCGGCAATCTTGTACACCTGTTGCAAGCTCTAACCGCACAGCTGAGGAATAAATCCGCTTTTTCTTTCATTACGGTTTACAGGAGGAAGGCACCGCTTCTTGTGCTGCCTCTGCTGCTGTTGTTGGTGCTGTGTGTGACGACCATGTGTTTTATATATTTTATTACATTCGCCTCGCCACAATATCAAATTGTCTCCGCGGCGCGCAGTTTATGACGGCATTTCTCAAACTCGCCTATTGCATTTCTTTTACAATGTAGGTACACCACGAAGCATATATAGCGAACGTGTGGGGCTGTAGTGTGTGTAGCGCTAACACTATTGTTTCTTTGTGAAAGCCATCTCCTAAGCGGCAACTCATTCGTCGCCGGAAAGTCGTCGTCGTCTTGTTTTGGATTTCCGTTTGTTTCCTCGCATCTATATCGTTTCGTCGTTGACGAAATCGAGATTTTTACAGCCCGCATACAATTTCAACCATCCATCCGCTCAAGCAGACTTTAGCTTCAGCGATGTGGCTGCTATAGATCCATAGCCGTAGCCGGCGAGGAGTCGAAACTCGTTTCCCGCAAATAAACGATATCCGCGCGTTTTCGAAATGGAAGACGGCGTAGTCGTTACACTCGTTCCGATTTGGCTCGCTCTTCGCTCTTGATGCGAACATTCTTGCGCGCTCGACTCTCAACTCCACTCGTCTCGGTTTTGCGTTTAATCAAATATCGTGATTATGTTGTGCATTTGCTTACACTAATCTGCCATCCATCACGCTGTTCGCCAATGAAATGAATGATTTATTACCGAGCGAATATTGTGATCTTGTGCTGTTCGCCTACAAGTTTATACCTTGTTGTTGTTGTTGTTGTCGTCGTCGTCAGTCGTATATATACACAAGTACAAAGTAATAATGTAATGTTTGCGTACGTTTGTATTGAATAACTAGCAGCAAACTAGCCAACAAGTAAACGAAGTGTGCGAAGGCTTTGGGTTTTGTTAGGGACATTGTTTACTAATGTAGACGGTTAGCAATTTAGCTGTGAAATCGGCGGCAACGCAGCAACCAAAGACAAACAGCGAAAACAACAAATAAATAAATTACATTTAGGTGCGCTGTGTATATTTTATACTTTAGTTAAGGCCATGTTGCGGTTGCAACTAACAACAAATAAAGATTGTGCTCATTGTAAACACTAAATATCTTATTAGGTGTGTGTGGAGCTTGTGCGCCATTAGTCGACGCGGGTTAACGAAAATTGCGAAGGCAGTCTTTTAATCTATCTCATGGATCTTAGGTGACCGCAGTTCGCTTGCTCCTTTAATGCAGCAAGGCAAGAAGCGGCGGCGAAACCATCTACCGCTTTTGTAAGCGGATCGTTCGCTCCCCCATCTGAACATCTGAAGCAATTTTGCTCTGTTCCATCTACGTGCCTCGCACATCCCACACCAACCTTCGCCCGCTCCGCAGCATCCCGGTCTAAACGGAAATTAGTTCTTTTTTCAATGTTAGAAATAGAATGCTTTCTCAATATCGCCGGGTCCGATTTGCTTCTGCAATAATGATACAATTTCCAATTGACCTCGGAAAGCGAATGCATGTTTAGTAATTTTTTCTTTAATTTGTGCTCTCTTGAATGTTTTACAAATGACCAATTTAAATACAAACTACTGGTTTTATTCGCGTTGTTGTCGTTGCCATTTATTTCGCTGATGGTTTCATGACGATCCGCGCGAATGTACCCCTTGTTAGATCGTAATCATCAGCTATACTAGAAAGAAAACAATTGTCAGTACAACGTTCCGAATAGTATTGCATTGCATTGCATGTTTACTTAGTCTTCAAATTCGTTGCGCCTTCTTACGTTCTTTATAGGACGAGACATGATTACAGGACTTTATAATGCGCCCCATCCACGAACGAAGACGAAGGAATGGAAAACGATATGCATCTTTCATGGAATTAATAAATCAGAGCACAAACGCCCGCAAAAAATGAAACGAACAAACGGCAAGATTCAAAGCAAAAACATGAAAAATAAAAACACGTTCGAATCAACTTAATGTACTCGTAGTCTAATCGGCAACACAGGCTTGAGGCTTATCCTTACCATCGTTCATACATATTATACATTGCATAAGTTGATTGCATTCGCGTTGCTTCTTCTTTCTTAATAAAATTTATAGACGTATAAAAACGTTCGAATGCAAAGTGTGTGCCATTTCCTGCTCGCGATTCTATTTTTATAGTCACACAGTAGACTATACTTTTTGTTGTATTTCTTATTTCTTTTTTTTTTAAACGGACACGGGTTACTAGCGTTGAATTTTTAAATAGGATATTTTCGCAATGCGGACTACAAATTTTCTTTTTCATATTGCTGCTGTTCGTCGGGATCGGTGCAGTATACGTTTGTGTCTCGCACCAAAGCGCAATTGTTCTTTTTGCTTCTCTCACAAATTGGAACAAACCGTACCAGTAACACCTGAATTATTATCTTGACACTTTCTAGTTAAATTAAATGTTGGAAACCGCGATATATTTTTAAATCAACAAAGGTGCCTCGAATAATAATAGCAAACAGGAAACAACCTAACAAGACAAGGCATCATCCATGTATAAAAATAAAAATTGAATAGCAGTGTAATACTTATCACTTGTCAGTGAAAATGTGTGATTTTCTCTGCTACAAATCTTGCATATTATTTTTAAACTAAATTCTATAAAAACAAATACAAAATGTAAATATTTATTAAATGTATAGAAGGTTTAGCATTCACATGACTTATGATTGTAGTGAATCTGAAGTATGTCTGAAGTAAAGGGTGCTTCTAATAATATTAATTATAATTAATTAATTAATTTGCGCGAATACACTTAAGGTGTTGGAGCAATTGAAATTATCACTAACGGCAGCTTTGGGAAGACCCGAAAGGTAAATTGCTTCTCGGATATTGAGACGCTCCAAGTATCAAGGATAGATAGTATAGCAACTTGTAAAACTCATTATTTGTTCAACAGTTTAACAACACAAACTTTACTGACATCTTATTGGAAACTTCAATTCAACTAAATTACGTAGTTATCTAAATTATTAAATATCACTAGTTCTCCTACGCTAGGTAAATACGGAAGATAAAGATAAATAAAAGCAGCTTCCTCATCGAGTATGTATACCTAAAATATCTTATTTAAAAACAATCATTTAAGGCAACGGCGAAATTTCGTATTTTTGTTGAGATAAGGGTTTATTTTGCATTACGATCGCTTAACACCTCGCGGCGTTTACGAATTTGAAACGCAAGTGACGCAAGCGAAAATTTGTACATACATTAGACCAAAGGGTGTTTTGTTGCTGCTCTGCTGCTGCGGTATTATTGTATTGTTTATAACGAATGTGAATGTAATGTAACGTGTGCGCCTTGTTTATTCAGAGTTAATTAAATATAAATTTAGTAGTTTGTTGTAATATCAGATACACGCACCGTTTACATGCTGCCGAGGTGCGGAAACATACAAGGTTTTGCACACATTTGTGTGTGGTAATTCAAACTGTGTATACCTACTGGCCTGGTGCACGCTGGGGAGTAACGTATGTTTGCTTTATTAGAAATGTAGCTGCGGTACGAATGCATAATGGATTTTCCAAAGTTTTGATAATGCGTGCGGTCAGTTGAAGAGAACGAGTGCACAAGTGTATGGTCGAATGGGTCGAACTAAATAAAATAGTCTTTAAACCAACTGGTGGTAACCAATCGAACTCGAACCTTGTAATCAAACTCGCGCGTTCACGTGCATTCGGACCAAACTGGAAACAAGGGAAACCGTTCTACCACAAAATTTGGATAAATAAACTAAACTTATCCGGACATAGCTTTATAGTTTAATTTGCATATAGGTTAACTGAAAAAAGTAAAATTGGTTAATTTGGCAAAAAATAAATTATTTTTTTGGGTATTGTGCGTCATTTCTTTGTGCTACTTCATTCCATATGCCATTCGCATAAGAAGCTTCATAATTTCGGCAATTAAAATTTCTACATTCGTTTTCGTGTTAGCGTTCCTTAGCGCGCCTACCGCATTGTAAAATTCATCCACGTATTATTTTTAAATTCTTAATGTTAATATTATTCAATTCATTACTGGAAGTGAGTGTATAGTAGGCAAAACGGCTCCCTTGGCAATGAGATAACTGTAACATTAGGGAGTCATTCATTAGCAAAACGCTTCGAATGCGGCCGACGCGTCAACCGAATATTCAAAGCTGCCGAGCTTCTTGTTTATTTAATGACTTTCTCTCACGTTTATACCGACCAACCGACGAAAACTGTAGCAATGGCAGCAATGGTATGCATGCTCGCCTTATTATCAAGAGCATACCATTTCATTCTTACTAGTAATAGATATAGTAATGTGTGCTCGCTGTGCTCACTTCTCTCGTTCGCATCCGCCTGACGCCATTGCAAGGTAAACGATGTCAAGATGCGGGAACTGCCATCGTCATTGCTCTAATGTTGCTATTGTAATCATCACCAACACTGCGCCATTATTTTTGCAATCATTGCTGTTGGGGCTACGGAGGTGTATTTTGAAAGTCGAATAAAATCATTTAATTGCTATCACTTAAGTTACAAACAACCCAATCCAACATTTAAATATCATATGCACTAAAAACAAACGGGAAGATAAATGTGCAGCGACAAGTTGGTAAGTTGCAAGAAAGCAAATACACTTATTTTCTCCCGATATTGGCATGACTCCTATTATTTTTCGCATTTAAATGTAAAAACAAGAGATTTTTGTAAATAAATTCATATCTTTCAAGACAACTAAGAACATTTTGATTCTCTATCAAACTTTCACTTTGATAGCAAGAAAAGTATGTAAATATGATAAAGTGTCAAAGCTATTCATGCTATCGAAGGTTGATTTACCGAGTAGGCGATTTCAAAATTGTAGTCGGAAATGGACAAATTGGGGGGAAATTTGAATTTTTTAAATTTTATATCATGACAAAGCAATGTCAAAAAATGCGTTGCCAGAAAATGTTGCAAAAACATCAAATTTCCCGCTAATTTTTGACACCATTCCGAATACAATATTGAAATCGCCATGCTCTGTAAATCTATTGTAGCCACTCTAGTTTGTGGAACCTTGGAAAATTAAAGAATAAAATACAAAAAAAAAAAAATTAAAAAGCAGCTGATCACTACTTTTGTTAGAAATGTTGTAAAGACAGGGTTAAATTTTCAAACACCAAATTCACTTGTATAAAATGCTTACCTCGTAAACCCTTTAAAACGGAATAAGTCCAGCAACACAAAACACGATCAAATTAACTATTATATCTTGTTTCATATCGATGGAGAAAGCTATTACGCATTAATTGCAATTATTGTTCCTACACATTGATTATAGCAAAATCAACATGAAGGTACATGTGCGTCACAATCAAACAACAATTCAATACATTGTTCTTGATTGTCACGCACATCTAGCTTCACGTTATCTTTTGCTATATGTGAGAATTTTGTGAGAATATGGCTAACGAAATTGAGAAAATATTGTGCATTCACGAAGTTATAGTAGGGATATCGTGAAGGTTAATACTACAGTACTATCTATTTGATTTGAAAACTAAGGAATAATATATGTATAATTTGATTTAAGCAATATAGCAAATTGTATTAACTGTAATCTAAATAATTTTAGTATACTATATTTTGACAATATACACATTATTGATTCTTGGAATATTTTTTATTTTAGTTGAAACATACAATTATTATTGAATTTCTAAGATATCTGGCCATGCCGTATAATTTGGCAGAGTTGTGAGCTTATCGTGTATATTTGGTTGCGCGAATTTGTTGGAACATCGAATGTTTGAGATTCAATGAATTACATACAAGACATTACTCAAACGTAATTGCCCTTTTGTGTTTTGTTTATTCTCTATCGTGTCAGGTTTATTTTACTAGCTTAAAATTCGTCTAATACCAGAATTAGTCAGTCCACCCACGGTGATTTAATCTAGTTGCTAGTTTGTAATTGTATAGTTCTCCCGTTTATCATTTTTTATGAATAAAGTTTTGAAGTCGTAAATACGCATCCAAGCGATAAGTTTACATTGTATGTATGTACATTATAGAAATACAAACTATTCGATTCGATATTCGAACGAGCAGCGCCAACAATATACATATATAGCGCAGCGACGACTCGCGGCGGTTGTGGGGTGGTCTATATCGCGGCACCGTGAACCATGTACACCTACATATACCTGTTGCCAACAACTATAAATTGCCAGGGATAGGTAAACGCAAAACACGGAAATAAGTATGGCGTTTTTTGGCTGGTCATATATCAACAGCAAACAGCACTCTCAGCTACAGGCAAAAACGAAGCTTACAATCTATCAATGCGTAATCAATATTTGAGCGTTTTTTGCCAATTTAGTTCAGCTTGTTGAAGATGTGAATAATGTCCTTATAAATCTTTCAAGTGAAAACAATCGCAATAAATTATGTGATCATATCTAATAGCCATTTAAATACCTGGGGGTGGCTATTAATTTTAAAAATGCATTCATATACCTACCTAGCGTCTATAATTATATGTTGTACGATAGTTTAAAACAAACCCTATATGTCATGAGCACGTATGATAGCGTGCATACTGCATAAGCTATACAATTGGCTTCGATAATTCACTTGCCACTTGCCTCATTTGAACTTTCGTTGTATCTGCGGTAATAATGTGACCTGTCATAATGTTGTGGTCAATTTACACTACAAAATTCCAGATGAAAACATACTAGCAACAACCATCACCAGTTTAAACTTAGTTCCTCATGAGACCATTTTAATTGAGTTACAAGCCGGAGCATGTCTATGAATTTGATCAGCACAATCATTGTAATTTCTAATTTCTGGTTTGTGCACATTCCACAAAATTTCGGTAACGTCCAGCAATGTAGATGGTGCAGTAACGAATGTGGTCGTGTAGAGTGTCGATATTGATAAGGTCCATGTATTTTGCCAACTTGAATCCCAAACGACCTGTTAGATCATGATGCAGGGTCGGACCAGCGACAATTATAACTTCCCATTCTACATCAATGTAGTTCCACTTTTAGTCCCAATACAATAGATTTCAACCTATCTCAACTCGTGTACATTATCGTTTTGTCGCTCGTTCCTTGTGCAAGCAGAAGCCCCTGCAATTTAACACACACACATTCAAATATAAAATATTACTAGATATTTGCCAAGTTCCTCGTTGTTTTGTAGGTATTTACTGGGATTTCGTGTTTCATTTCCATGAAACGCATTTGTTTATAAATCTGTCTGCATAGAGGGTAGGGCGCGGGGGCGGGGGGCACATTAAACGATAAACGTTGTCGATATATTTACATTTATTCTAATAATCATTAATGATTTAATCTTTTAAAGCTATTTATAAATAATTAATAATTGCGATCGATAGCCTGTGTATTTATAATTATTGCCATCCGATGCCGACTGCAATGCTAGCGGCGAAAGGGGGCGAGCAGTGAAGCAAAACCACCGCCCCAGTGTAACGACGCAACGAAATAGAAGGGCTTTTCCTGTACTGTGTACGGCAAGTCCGCAGGATTATAATATTAACGCGCAATTTATACCGATATACATATATTATATTTTCCGCCGGCTTTCAACTGCTAGGAAAGAATCGATAATACTCTAAACGCGCGTCTTTTTGAGTTTTTTTTTCAAATGGTATCAGCTACACTGCTACAGAGTGTTCAAACTTGAATACAGAAGGTCTCTAAAAAATGACAATCTTAAAAATGTTTTTTAAATAATTTTTTCGGTAGGTTAGTTACCGACCGATCTGGCCGAAAATTGAATCAGTTTTATTCCGAATATGTGCAGGCTTATGTTTTAAATTTGGTGCTTCTATCTATAATAGTTTAGACGCTATCGTGCTAACAAAAAATGGATACATACGTACGCACATACATACATATGCTCATACATACGGACATCATTACAACAGCCACTTTTTTGATTCAGAGGACCTTAATTTGTGGAGATCCACTAAAACCTCGACGTCAAAATTCAGCAGCATTACGATACTTTTCTTCTCTTAGTCGAAAAGTAAAAATACATTAGGCAGCCCAAAATACAAACCGGGTAAGAAATTTCCCGCGCAAGTGTATATTCACGTGATTCATTTGACCTATGAAAGTGTAAGAAAGGAATTCGTTATTTGGTTCATCGGAATATACCGAATGAGAACGAAAAGTTCTTAAATCATTTGTCAAGTGAAATCTGAATAGGTCTTCAATCTTTGCTATACACCATGAAACGTAAAAAATAAATCCAATCCTTGATTTTGAGATTTGAGGAGTACTCGGTATATGAATACATAAATGAGAATACTAACGACTAAAAGTTGGCTGCGTCCGTAACTCCGTAAGTATTTTATTGTCCGATGCGATGCGATGCGATGGCATTGCTCAATATGACAAATTAACCGACTGCAGTAGCAATTGTCGCAGTAATTCGGAATGCGCGCGGATTTTATCAGTTTTCAATTAACATATTATTAGGAATGACAAGCCAATCGGGTAAACAAATGCGTGCAATGCAGATGATGCAGACGATTTACATGAATTTAACATCATATACCATTGTTCGCGGGGATGCATGCATGCGTTCTGCTTCCGCAATTCAATAATCCGTCGCGTTAAGCTGGCTTCCATATTGAATTTGTAAATCTATATGCGATTGCATTTGATAGTAGATAGCAGCTTATACCTGCACGCTTATATTACTTTAGAAAATACATCACAATATGCGCTCGGTAGACGACGGCTATAACAATAAGACGAAAAAGCAACAGCAACGACATAGGTAGGAAAAGTCGACACCCAGAACGAGGTGCAACTTATAGTAATAGCTGAGTTACGAGTATTACCATCAACTTTGACCAGTTGCAGATCTTATCATCTCGTAATAAACCGTCTGTCATGCAAAGTCGCGTGTGCCACCATGACAACATAAAATACACCCGCGTTATTCTCTCTTTCTAGTTTAGACTCGACTGTGCTGTGTGTTGGCCACTTTGCCTATTTCTCTTCACAGCAAACACATAAGCATAACTCGTTCAACATTTTTACCTCATGCGTGCTATATTTCCTCGCCTCGAAAAAATAGCTAAAAGCCTTGTACGCATTGCCGGACATCGGAACATATAAAGCAGCAGAAAAAAGTACAACAAAAACACAAAGAATAAAATTTATTATATATATTTTCATTAATTAAGCGTATTAAATATGCAGATGTATGCACAAATAATTAAAATTTTTACAGAAATCTTGATAGGTATGCAAAAGTAACAAATGTACGGCATTTGTCCAAACGTACCTACTAACTTACTCGGGGGTGTATTGCGGAAGTGTGCCACCAGTATTGCTTCAACAAATAAGAAAGACCATTTTACAAGTGACATCGATATATTTTCTCGCCTTTTACAATTTATCATAACAACTTTGAAATTCTGATTTTCTGTTGAATTAATTACAGCTAATGTATATGCAAATGCAATTTTACATTTTGCGTATACAGTCGAGTAATAACAACATTTAAATGTAAAAATCTTTTATAACCTCGAAGCAATTACATACTTGATTATATTTTCATATGCACGGGTTTAAAGGTTGACTTATTGCGTATGTTAAGCCGGTATGAAGCATGTGGATGCGCCGGGCTAAACAGTTTTGGAATTCGATTACGGCGTGCGGTTAACGATGAGCCGTAATTGTGAGGATGTGATAAGGATAATTTCCGGTCTCATTAATATTGGAATACCGTCACTCATACACTATTTAATAAATTACGAGGCAATAATTAACCTCATATTAAATTCAAATACGTACTAATTTACTGTGAACCAGCAAACGGGCAGCGGCCGTGTATTGATGGCTGCAATGAGCTTTGCTATTGACGAACTTAGTAATAGACCGACAGGAAATTATAATGGGACAATAGCTCAAATTGCAATATGATGAATATACTTTTTCAATGCGAATTGCAATTACAACGTATCCGGATTAGGATTATGTTGTTCACAATAAACAAACAAACATTGATTAAACCTTTAAAATTTTAGCATCTATGGTGTTGTGATTTATCTCTTGCAACTGCATACGAAATGATGTTTAACAATACTTAAATGCATTATGTGAATGTGAAGGCAGTTGTGTCAGTTTTCAGAACATAAACCTTCTCTAATCGATGCATATTGCTATTGCTGAAATACATATTTCAATGTCTCATATGCGCTTTTGTTTTTGCTTCGTGGTCGTTGACTAGAAGTATAGATATTCATGAAAATTATGGATGTCGACATTTTGATGGATCTCCACGAATTCAGGTCCCCTGAATCCAAAAAAGTGGTTTAAAAAAATGTCCGTATGTACGTATGTGCGGGTCGCTTTGCTCGTTGTCGCAGTTGCCAGTTGTTGGCTTAGAAATATGAAAAATCAATACCTGTCTGTGACCGCGAAGTCGTGTGGTGACCACACCATTTATTTGGATTCGGATACAGCGAATCACATTTGTTGGTTATTTACTTGCATGCTTTTCCGAAACGAGTTGAATGATGAAACAATAGTCGAAATGCGGGGCGAGCATTATGGCAAGTCTTTGGAGTCTTCGCTTCCCTCCGCACTGATGTTTGCTGCTTTTAGCATACACGCGTGCCTTCTCGTCGTATCGTATCGTATATAGGAAGCAATAGCATTCAACATTCGCATCGTTTCAGCTCCCATCCCTATCCCTTTTCGCACTCCGTTCCCAGCTCGCTACGCTTTTGCGGCGAATTCCCTGTAAAGTGCAGTTGATTAATGTGCGGCGGTTGTTTACAGGACATGAAAGGTGGGTGGGCAACCTCGCCTGGGAGCACGGCAGCCGCACCACCAGCGAACCCCCCGACGTTACTCGCCGTGCAACCGCTCCTCACTCAAGCCAACACTCAGGTCGTGCAAGCCGTGCAGACGCCGACGCAGCCGCCACCTCAGAAGCAAGACACAAGCAGTAAGTTCCCTTTTTAGTTATTCTTGATGAATTCACTGCTCAATCTAATTATAACTACGTACTAATGCCGACCATATAATATCGGTGGATGCCGGACAATAAAATACGGCTACTAATCGAAGAAATTGGCTTGATGCAAACATAAATGCAACCTTCTAGCGCTAGCCGACTTAACTTCGTATTTTTATATCATATGCTTCATTTTTATGTGGATCATAAAATGCGTTTCCCATCACAGTGCGCGTCATCAAATTGAGAGATACTGATACCTTGATATGATCGACACTGACCGAAGATGCATTATATGCGTCATCAAACCTTAACTTGCCTCAACTTTTATTTGAGTTACGTATTTAAATTTCATTTTTAGCACAGGCAACAAACGCTCTAATATTTTGTGACTGAACGCCGAAACGATGGCTGTCACCAATGTGTTGACATAGTATGCGTTCCTTTCGATTACTTAGTTGGGAAAAAAGGAGCCAAAATGATATTGCTAACGGTAAAAGTTAGATTGCGTCGCGTATACAAGCCATCTATGCATTTAATCGCTCGCGTTTTGCGGTGCCGTGCTAATGTTGGTCCTATATCAAGGCCCTGCCGATGCATGTATTATGCATGGAGTCACTGTTTATACCTAGTTAAGCTTGCAAACGTCCTCGGCTTTTCACGGAGAATCGCCGTGCACGTCATAGGGATAGGGACGCATAAAATATGTAGCCCGCACTGAAGGAGAGCAAGAATGTTCCAGTGCGAATAAAAATGCGACGTATTGAATGTTGCAACTTTGATGATCACGAGAAAACAGGGCATTGTTGAAAGTGGGCCATTTGAATAAACATTGTTCGGTGGTTCAAAACGGATAAGATCAACGAACAGGGGTGAGAAATAGAAGTCGTTAGAAGCACTTTAATTAAATGTATTTGTCAGATAAAACATCGCGGTTGCGGCAAGCGACGCGTCGACGAATATACGGATACGAATTGGTGAGCGCCGCGCGCGGGTTGCTTTGCATGAGGGAAATGGGCATTGGAGTGTAGTGTATGGAGATCAGGAACTCTACGTATTACCTTGGGGACGATGTAGATGTATTCGATTAGAGCTTCTCTCGCGTTGTAGATAGGCGAAAACGGTATAGCGAAAAATGAAAGCGGTAACAAGTTAATTAATTATTGCCGGTTGTACGTCAGGGAAGAAAGAGGAACATTTTTGGTTTCCGGCTATGCTTGTATGTACTACCCAAGTATATCGAGATCATTCAGATTGTGCTATAGTATAAATTCGGAGCCCCGGCGGGTATCACCTTTCCAATTCTAATTCCAATATAAATAAACCAAAAAATAGAAGAGAGAAAATCAGATAGGTCCAATTGAAATCACTGCATAGATAATTTTAGAACCTTTATCTAATTCAAGTCAACCTGTTCCGGAACACGTCTGCTCTACACTGCACACGGTAATTGCTAGGAACATATTAATTAAAGAGCTAATATGTAATTCCGTTGACAGGGCCGGAAACGCGCTCGTCCGTTTCGTGTATTCGATCGTACATTGAACGAGCAATGTGAATGTCATCCCTAGCCAGTTGCTGTCAGGGTTGGTCAGCAATCGAACACTGAACAGAATTCAGCTCATATGCCACTACACCATTCAGAATACAAATCAGCCCATCCTCGTATAATATTCAAGTTGGTCAAATCTCGAGAGGTCTTCTATGTTACGAAGGCGTTTAGTTTTATTTATTTTTTATTGCCGATTTTCAATTGATTGCACTTTTACATGTCAGATTGTTTAATTTGCTAACTTTACTCAATTTTTTTTAAGAGGGAATACTTTGATTGCACAATTATAACAAGCAAAATTATGCCCAAAATTTTACAGGGTGATCGAAAAATATACAGTTGAATTTCGAACGATAAATAAATGTCAACATGAGATTTG
>JARJDT010019043.1:0-15044 GCA_030264655.1 Leptusa sp. GC000079
ATATTTCGTTGCAAGTCGTATACAACTTCCTGTTCAACGTATACCAAATTCTTGATCGAAGTAATTCAATAACAGGATAATTACGTTAAGTAACTCTAAATGTGCGCTTGCACTAACAAATTCCATGTCAGGTAAATACATGTGAAAGTACAGAACTTGATGAAGAGAATTTCCTAATTCTAATTCAGCGGGAAATTTAGAATCACCGCGTCCTTGCATTACCTAACTATGTGCACATTAGAAGCTTATACAGGATAGCACATAACATTTTAAAACAAAATACCAATATAAAATGTATTTGTATAATTAAACTTTCTGGCAGGTTTTTGATAAATTGAATAAAGAAATACGCCTGCAAGGCTCAACGGAAGCTTTAAGTGGCAAGTGTTCCTTGTAGGTATAGCCTTGGGCTTATAAACTCTCCAACTTTACCATTCAAATGTAACTAACGAACATGTAACATTCAAACAGTCAAACTTCAGCATCAACTTCAACGTTGCTAAACGCTAAACTGATGTGAAACTTGTGTGCGCGCTGATGCGATTCTGACATTAACTAAATATGCCAGTGGCGTGCACTAATCAGATACGTAACTTTCGTGTAGATCAAACCGATGAAGTAGGCAATAGATTAATGTAACAAATTGAATGTACGCAAACCCTAGGCATTATCCTATCTAAATCATGAATTTATGAGACATTAGGTACATTTTATTGAACCAAAAGTAATACGCGTGAAAATTAAACAATTGCAATCGACCAATTGGAGTCCTTCAATTCAGTGGATCACAATTTTCGCAATTGTTTTATTGTATTTCACCGTCACGCATATTACTTTTGGTTGCAATAAAATGCACCTATTTATATTTTTACCATGTGGTCATTTTTTAATTTTTAGCGATTTTTAGCGATTCAATCATGAGCGCACTTGTGTCGTGCTTGATGCTCTCTGGTGATTATGTGTTAACGTCTGTAATGTTTGTTTGTCTAGCGTTATAGTATTGCGCCGTGCTGTTGGTTTTGGCAGTAAACTAAATTCAATTTGATTCAATTCCTACCCCCGCTTGCGATAGTTAAAGCGACGACGAAGTAAATTGCCTGGGACGAACTGACTGCGCCGGGCCGGGCGGTTTTATGGCGTGCGGCCAATAAATGTTTAAGCATTAAATTAATACAGACTTTGAATGAATGAGAGGCGCACGCTTTCATACGCGTATTGTTTCGTGTATTATCCCGCACATGTCCACATAAACATCACCATTGCATACGCTTTTAATATAACGGCACAATAAACAACGATAAACCGACAAATGCAAACTCTTGAGCGCAAAACCCAATATGGATGTGTTTAAACAAATATTTATTATGAGTATTATTATTTTTATGCTAAATACTGAGTGATTGCAAAATGACACATTGCCGCTTGTGGGATAACTTTTTTTTTCTACGTCCGTTATTTCATCAATTTCAGTGATAAAATTTTGACCTATACTAATCGCTATAAATAGCAATTTTTCTAGAAGTAATGTCAAATTGTCAAATAGAAATTATTAGGAATACAAACCTTCTCTTTATATTTTGTGAATTCTTAAATTAATTGGATACTTAAGCTGCAAATTTTTAAAAAATGTTGTAAGCAAGCAACTCGTGTGTAATGTGTTCGTTTTTCGCTCGTATGATTCATGAACTAGCGCAGAGAGACCACTAGTTGTTCAAATAAATATTTTAAGTTTTATATCGTTTGAAATATATTTGTATCACTCTGTATATTTTTATAAAGTGTTGTATTTTATTCCATTTATGTTTTTTCTTAGTCAATATTAGCTGATCTAACATTGTATAATACCTTATTGAAAATTTATCGAAAAATCTATAAAGAAAAAGGAAAACTCATAAAAAAGCAACAATAACCATGATGTAATGTGCTGCAATGTAAGATGTAAGTCCTTTTCCATTTCCATTTTTTCACGTTATGGAAATATTTTTTACTTTATATTTTTGCAATATATTTATACAAGTTCAACGCTTCTTTATCCTTTATAGACTTTTATATTGGATATTATTATTATTAGGGGGTTTCGTCCTTCTTACGCTTACCTACTTTATTGCCACGTTGAACATTTACATTTTTTATAGCTTGCTTTTTTGTTTTTCCTTCTTTTTTTAGAATTTCCGTGTTTTTTGTTGAATACATTCAAGCGTTAAGTTATTTTTGTTCTTTACTTAAAAGACACACTTTCTCAAGTTTTGTTATAATTTCATTGCAATTTAATGTTGACAAAAAAAATCACATAACGACATCAAATCTCACAATACATGACGCTACGCTGCAATAAACTTTAATGTAGTTACTTGTCGGTCGTTGAAGATACAAGTACACACCTAAAGCTGTAAACCTTTAACATTTGAACATTTTGAAATTGCACGATTGCACGAAGCAAAGTCGGAATCGAGTTGACAATTCAGGTTCATACACGTTTGTAAAAGAAGATGTCATGTCGCTATGTGCATGTATGGCCACTTTCCGTTTGCCTGATGTTTGCAATGAGGACAAAGTGGAAAAAGTACGCTCACACAATCAGCCAGGTTCAGGATAACTAAGGTCTTTAGTGGAAGCAGAGCTCTGAATCGAGGTAAAACTTCAGCCATCAAGCAAACAACCCGGACACAAATGCAGCAACACATCAAGGAAAGAGAGCCAAAAGGGCAAACGGTAACGGGTTGTGCCCCTCTGCCCTGTACAGTCGTATGTGACGATAAAAGGAATACCTAGTAAGTGTAGTACATACGAGTAGGAGTCGTTGTCGTTATTGAAGTAATAAGAGTCGGTTGCCTTTCTGCTCCGTTTGAATTGCATCAAGGCTCAAAAGGAGGCAAGTACGAGCGCAAAAAGTTAGAAAAAGAATATTGGCAATGGTATCGTCGTCCTGCGAGTTAGCGACAAACGACAAGAGTGTTATTTACTCAACTGGTTTCTGCATCCTTGGCTTGCATCAAGTGAATATGTGACTGAACGCACTTGCAGCGATGATTTTTATTGATTTTAAACTTGTTCACATCTCATGATATATCTATTCACACATTCTATTGTGAATTGCAATATTTAATTTCATTTCCGTTTTGTTCATTAATAGCCTTCAGCAAAGTACAAACATTTTCTGATTAAAACTCTTTCTTTCTGTGTTTAACTTTTAATTAAAAACTGTGAACTGCCTTGAGCAACACAGACTGTGCCTGTGATCAAATTAATACTGGATAAACAAACAAACGCCACATCCCGAAAAAGGCAGGTTTAATTTATTGATTTGATTTTACTTATTTGCAAAACAATCATCGCATGAAGATGAAGAGTTCTGGCAGTTTGACACGTAAAATATTCAAGGGAACATTCAAGGATACGCGGTGATCCTGCGAATTGGACGACGCAAAATGTGAAATTCCTAAGGACCTCTGAGTATGCAAACGAAATAAAGGAAACTCTATTAAATTGAAATGCGGCAAAACTTAATTATCAATTAAATATGCAAAGCGCGTCCTCGTCGCCATTGCGAGTCCACATTGCTAATATAAATATTATATTTAATTAGCTCGACGTTCTCATCCAGTTTGTGTAAATTTTCGGCGACTTTTTTCGAGTTTTCCATCACGTTACGCTAAGATAATCTGCAAGCTGCCAGCAAACAACTCAATTTCTCAAAATTTAAAAGAACAAGCATTATGTATTTTGTATATTTTTCATTACAAAACGAACACGAAGTAAAAATGATACAAAAATGTATTACTTAATTAACAGCGTAAATATCTACATGACTTTGAAACATTTTTCTTTAAAAAGGTAAAGCATGCAACATATAACTTAATTATTTATGTTAATTATATGTTTAACTGTCAGTGCGCCGGCGGACATGGACATTGATGTTGATAGAAAGCAACTATATCCGCGTGCATGCAACGCTATTAGCATGAAAACAAGAGAATAGCCTACAACAAACCAAAACCAAATGCGAAACAGTGCGAAATAACATAATATTAGAGAAAATTTAGCGAATTGCGCGGAAATGTTTTGGGCAGCATGTCATGTAACGAAAACATTCACGCTGAAGCGCATGTTCACATTAATAAATTAATTTAATATTTATGCATATCTGTATTTGTATGTGTTTCAATGTTATACCCTTGCTTTCCCCTCTTTATTATTATGAATCTGCTAATAAATATTAATGCTGTTTGTCTATGCTCTGTGCGCCTATTTGGTCCTTCTCTGTCCGGAATTTTCGACTATGAAAAAGAGGATGAGGACGAGGTCGACGAGGAGTCGAACGTCATGGTTTGGTTACATTTGCACAAGTTTACATAATCGTGATGTTGTTGTTGCAACCATTTTGGGCTCAAGTTAGTGTTCAGGGGAGCAACCGGGCATACTATAGTCACATTTTTAAAAAGTTTGCAAAATAATGGAAAAATAACAAACAGCATTGATTGATAATGCTTGCTGAAATGCACTGAGCACTGGATTTACCGCTACAAATTTTACTATTGCATTTTTCCCTGAATTTATTTAATTGATTGCAGCGAAGCCGCGTTTTGGGTTTTAAATTGAACAAATAGCATTAAACGATTCAACAACCATTTAAAATAATAACATTTCCCTGAGCTTTGTACAGTAAATAATAATTTGTTACTTTGTACAAATAAACAAACTGTTTGTTCCGTTTGTTCCGATACGTCATATCGAAAAACAAATGAAATATATAATTCGAAAACATCAAAATTTAATTATTATTAATTTTTGAACAAATGTAATGTTTAAATTTGATTAAAGGTGATTTGAAGAGAAATGGATCTTTGAGAAATATCCATGGAAATTGCTTGAAATAAATTTAAGTCTTGCGGTTAGAAAGTTGTCTCACATTTCACGTCCTCAACCCTCCTCAACCTTGAATCTCAAAACAGACCTCAAGAAGTATTCATTACGATTTCCTTACATCCTTATACTCAATGCGACACAATTGAAAGCCGAAAGTAAAATGAACTAAGTCAAAGTCTAAGGACTCGCAAGGCTTAACATATCTACTCTACTATATCCTTTTCGACTACTTTCTTCAATTTTGCATATAAAGCATGACGAAGAAGAAAGGAAGAACATGCATACAAAGATAATGAACTTGCGGATCGTTTCTCTCTTTAGTTAGCATACCTAACACAACATAGCATCAAGAAGCTTTTGCTTTCCTTTCATTGTGAGTATGTTGAGGGAGTTTTATTCGGTTTCTGTTCGATTTCCAAGTATTCCTCGAAGGAAACTTTCACGAATTGCGCTAAGAGAACGAGCTAATGTAACGCTTTGAATAGCGTTACATCAAGAGACAATTTCAACTGTTGTTGGTTCTTTAAACTCGAAACATGCGTATTTTCGACACGCACATTATAAATCATTGTGTTTTAAACTCGTCCTACATGTCGTTATTTTCCTTCGTGAATAGCGCATTCATTACAGACTTAAATTTATTTGCGAGCGCAATAAACATTTATTAAATCTAAGTGTACACGTCGTCAAATTGTAAATTAAATTTATTTAATCGCAGTCGGGCAGTTTATAATGCTATTAAACTGACGTGAAATTACTTACAAGAAAGAAAACTATTAAAAACGTGACGCAATAAAATGAAATTTTATGTTCGAATCTGCTGATGCTGAGGACTGCAAAAATGGCGCTCGCTGCAAACTGTAAACTTAATAAATTTGTCATTTTATTTATTTATGCCCAAAAATACAGCACATTAAAGTCTTGTAAATTAAACACACGATTTGTTGACTTTTGCAAATTCAACACAATTAAACAATGCAATTGTACTATACCTACAAATGTATAGATCATTGTGTAGGCAATATTTTAAAGAAGTATCGATAAAAATTGCAATGAACTAGAATGTAGAGTAGAATATGATGCACAATATAAATTCAAACTTCTGTGAGTTCTGTGTTTTTTTCCCATACGCGATACTTACAGCCTGTTCAAACTCATCGAACGCGCTTTTAATTTCACATTTATTCACAAAACCAGAAATGTTGAAACATATATCGAAAGATATCGGATCTAACACAAACCGTAACCAAACAGGCTGTGTGCAAGTTTTACGATTTCGAAGTGGATCTAAATTTTTATGGAATTTTATGGCATTTTATAGCTCGATTCACGATTCGCATCGTCATGACAACCCTCAATAACCGCCGAGCAATATGTTGTGTGCGGGACCGTGTACTTTTGCAGAATAGGTATGGCGAACCAGCAAACATAGAATTTTATTTTATGCATTTTCATTTATGTTATTTCAGGCTGAAATTTCATTCGTTCGTATTGATTACAGAAATAAATAGCTAAATTGGTATATCATACATTCCAACAAAACCAAAGGTTAAAAAGAAATTGTTCAAAAATAAATGTCAATTGCATGCGTCCAGGTTGTAAGTGAAAATTGAACATAGTATGTTCAATGTGGTTAAAGTTAATTGAACTCATAACAACAATGCTGTTCACATTCGGTTGAGGTATTTACCACCTTGCGGCTATGTATGCTCATGGAAATCATGAATTAATAAGTGTTAAGTAATTAAATGAAAATTGATAGGACAACAAATATAAATTAAATTTTGGTGCAATTTGTTTTTGGGTGCATTTATTGTTCGTTGATAAATTATGAAAATCGCGCAAATGTAAAATTAAATGTCAACATGGTCAGTGCAGCAGCATGGGAATGGAACACGTCAATTAACCAGTCGATCGAAATGGAAAATGTGATCCGGCCGAGTCTGGGGAATGCCAACGAAACGGAAGCGGATTTGGAGCAATTGATTTCAATTGCTGCACAAGCTGTTCGCGTTGATGTACAACGATAAACGGCAACAATTTCCACTAGTGGCGCATTTCTAGTGAAACTTAGAAAATTTCTTTTCTCATCTAAAATGGGCAATTATTCCCAAACACCAGGCAGCACATTAATAACCGCGTTTTCTGCATTTAGATTTTCATATTTATGAATCCATCCAACATTCTGCGTTCACTTAAGTTGAGAGTAAACGTTTTAACCCCGGGTTCGAGTGTATTTATTATTTCTGCGCGGGCGAATATGTATTCGCACGCGGCGTAAATCTCAAAAATAATTACGCCATTTGCATAAATTATATATTTACATGTTGAACAGTTTGGCCCTCCTGCTATTGCAAATATATCACGGCAAGAGGTTTAAATAACGCAACGCACAAATTTACCGCGATGCTTTCTCCCACTTTTCCCTTTCTTACGTTCAACTATTTCCTCGGACATTTTCTTTATATTTCCTGTATCTTATAAACAGCATATTATGATGCTGATCAAAAACAAAGGGATAAAAGTTTATATGTTTTTAACAATTTTAACACTTTCAGCGTTTTATTGCAGGATGTTGTCGAGATGTCATGTTAATGAAAATTTTGGAAAACCAAATCTCATTAACATTACTTCACGTTACCCCGTTACAAGTTAGCTACATTTCTGTTTCTGGCAAGTCTTATGTTTGATGTAAAATGTTAACATGGCCGCGTCAATCAAACTTAATATTTTATTAACCCCCAAGCTCTATAGCAATTCTCGATTAACCTAAGGCGTAGGCATAATTAGCAACCCAACGAATATGCCATGTTAATGTCATTGTTAAAATTTACAACTAAGATATTTTCGTTTCCAGTAACATAAACACAATCTATTCTTGAGCATTAAATATTCATACATATACAATGTGTTTTATGCATCATATGCAGATTTATCTAGTCAATTGTTGGTCCAAGTGAACTTCTCTCGATAAAATATGCGAATAATTCAGAGAAAGCTAATCAATTAATTATTCAGCGGCGAATAAAAGCAAAGATGCGACAATTAAAAGACTGATTATTTGATTTGAATTTCAAATTGAACAAACGGAGGAATATTTGAATGTTCATCTGTGGTCTGATCTGCTCGCTGACGATTTGATTAAACGTTTTGTGATCGCGTCGCGCTTCGATCAACTAACTCCGCGCGTTTAATTGAAAATTGAAATTGTTTTTGCATTCATTATCATTGAACAATTTAACGTCACAGTTAAAATGCTCTCTGGCTCATCGAATATGCTTATTGCTTATGAATTTACATTTATGCACTCTTAATAATTAATTACCTAATTTATTGATTATTTTAGATTTTTTTGTGTTTATTCGCAGCTTAATTTTTCAAAATCAGCCGGTAACATGTATCGAAGAGGTATGTAGCATATGTTCATGTTCGACATGTGTGCATAGTTATAAATCACCCACTGAAATCGTACAGATGGGTGAAATTAATGGAAAATTTATGTTTCGTATGTGAAAAAATGAATAAAAAAGCATATAGCACACATACACTTTCGCTTGGTAAACAGAAAAAGTAAAGAAGACACATTTTCCACCCTGTAACGCGCTCGTAAATGGAAAGCAATGGAAAGTTGGCGCTCAAATCCAAACATTGCTGATTTATTGACGGATTATTTAAGACTGAAATTGCTCAAGATGAAAATTTGTTATTGAACTCATTAATTTAAATTAAAGAGCATTAGGATAGAAAAGTTTCAGGCGTTAAAATTGTCATTTTTAAAAAAGGACAAATTATTAAATGTGTAAAAAACATCTGTGTCGCGTTTCACTGAACCGAGGGTGCGTTTGAGTTCATTAAAGTGAATGTACTTTGTATCTTTCTATTTTCCGTCGAGTTTCATATACTGGTAGTATGTACTACCTAATTGTTGAGTTGTATGTTTCAACAACTTTGAAACACTTTTTTGCATTTTTCAACAGCGAGCAGAACAAACGGAACCTCGACATTGGTCATTAATTTAACAAACGTACTTTCCCATTTTACAATTACAAACCGAAGCGTCGAGTTGTTTGCATGAGCATAAAAATCGCGCGATTTTTCTTTCTCGCCAGCGCGCGCCACTCGGCATTGTGTTTTGTTTTCAATTCCAATCCTTGAACAAGCAACGCTTTCCTTTTCATTTGGACTCTTTTCGACAACTCTTTAGTTTCTAAGTAATTCATGACGATTTAAATGAATTCCGTTTTGTTTGCTTTTCCATCACTTTTGCAAAGAAAGCCTTTTTTCTTTAGGTGTAATTAATGCTTTTTTATGTGGATGAAAAGTGGCTTTTGGCGTTCTTTTTGTTGTCATTATGTATTGTTGTAAGAGATTGTGAATTGTGGTTGTTAAACGTGAAAAACGAGTGAAGAAATTGGAAATTCGATAAGAAAAAAATTGACGTGCAACACAAAACTCGATGGCTAAATGGAGTTTTTATCTTGTCAGCGCAACGTTTTTCCGTTGTTTCGATGCCGAAGTGCAGAAGCCCGGTTTCTGCGCCCGTCGCTCGTTAACGATGACAAGTGCGACATGCGACAAGGCGATACGTTAATTCTACTAAATGTTGGAAAATCACTTGAAAATTGTCTCGGGAACATTTTATTATAACATATAACCAATTTAAGTTCTTATTCGTTCGGTGCCAGACACCTAACAAACAGCCACAGACTTCAAACACATTGTATGTTGAAGAACATGGGAAAAAGCATCCTTTTCGATAGGTTGCTCGAGCAATCCGCAGACAGTTTCAGTCTCAGTGAGATATTTTTTCGTGAGTGGGAATTTGCCGACATTCACAAGCAACACATTTCGCGACGGGACTGATGGGCTCGCAACTGGGATACTGGGAATGAGAGTTATGTGGGGAATGTATAGAGATTTTTGTTGGCATCAGTCATCGTTCGAAGTGACAGCTCCGTGCAAGTATGCGTGCTATTTCTTCGCCCTCTCGCACGTATCTGTATTTTTTTGCGCCCGCTTCGATTTAGGACCATCAAGCCGCCCGCTTTGGGAGGCTTGAAGGAAAATTGCGTTTTCCAATTAAGATTAAACGTGTCACACGTCGCGCTTTTAGAAGCAACCAACCACGGCGCCGACAGAAAGACAACTACCCCGATGACATCGACAAAAGCTCAACCCGTTTAACAACACGACAGGTGTTATACAAACGAGTCATATAACAAAGGATATAAGGAGGATGTTAACAGTTACCAGTTACCTACCATTTATACAGGTCCGCAACTATTTCTTTACACACATTTGTTTTTTCAACCAAAAACATTAAAATTACTAATTTAACTGAAGAAGTAAAGTTAACCAAAATATTAATGTGGTAAGTGTGCATCAAGAAACTTTTGGATGCGCGATTCTGATGGTGATGGCTGATATGCAACAAGTTTTTAGTTAGTTTCGTCTCTTATACCTAGCATAGAAATAAGTTGTTTCATGTCATTGTCATTATTATGGCACCAGTGGCACGAAACTAACTATGTAACTGTAGACATTTCAACGGAGACATAACTTTCGGAATTTCTGATATTAGCGAAATTGTTGAATGTTTGAATGAAGCAGAACAAGAAAAGTTTTCTCTTCGTATTAAAGTGTTGAGGAATCACAACTTTGTGTCAAGTATATAAATACCAATACAAGAGGCTAATACATCTTAGGCTCAAAGAAATCTTGCAGCCAAAATAAAGTGAATAAACTGACCTAACAAACTTTTGCTCAAACTACAATAAAACCCAAAACAAAAAAGAAACAACTGAAAGTTATAGGTCTTAATCCCGATAGATTTATCGTGCGTAAATTTTCATTCTACGTTTTTTTCGCTGTCTTGCACTTTTGAACTTCGCCAACTTGTCAAAAGCATTTACGGGACAAGAAATATTATCACTCTTTAAAAACGTGTCAGAAGTGATCTTGTTATGATATTGTTAAATTCACACACTTCCAATATCGGAAAGGTGAAGTTGTAAGTAACATGATAGTTTCTTTCAACTTGTGTGCCAACTTGTCGACTTTGTATCCTTTCACAATAACTCACTGGCGTAGAAGAAATGTTTTCAAAGTCGTAATTCAATTTGCACCCGATACCCAACTATTCCTAGGTAGGTATACTTGCTCAGGTATTGCTACTGGGTATTGATAACAAGATAAAGTTAGAAATACATCGATGGATATTGAAGTTGAAGTGCAAGTAAGTGGGCATTGTTGGCTTGGTAATAATATTGAAATGGATCGCGTATCGAATGAACGAACCGGAGGACTTCTTGGCACTTAGATAAAGGCTCGTATGACCACAATGAAGAAATATCCATTTCAGTGACAAGTTAAAAAACATTTACTGGCAAAAATGCGGAATGGAATAAAAATGAGGAACATCATTACCAAATTGAAACATCATCTTTTTTTGATGGAATGTGCGGCCTTTCAGCGTTATATCGATTCAATAAAAACGCACAAAAACTAACCACGCCGACCGATTGTAGCAATATTTCCACTCCGCTCATTTTCATCGCTTGCTTTTATTTCCTACTCATAGTCGTAACGAACTCGCATTTTCCATGCGCTGCGACCGCATTTTGATGAGATGTCATTATTTCGATTTGAATTTCATCAATATCAATAGCAAAAGAATTATAAATTACAAGTAGTTCTACTTTTTGTTCATACAAGGTGTTCAATAATACTAGGCAAAAAATTAAAATTTATTTATTTATTTATTATTATTAAATTATACAATTAAAAAAATACATTAAAACTAATAATAAAGAAATATAAAATTAATTACAATTTTTTGTTCCAAAGTAAATTCAATACGAAATATCTGAATTGACAAAGAATTAAACTCTAATATTACAAAATACCTAAATACCTACGTAAGAACATAGGTAATAAGCAAT
The DNA here is from genome assembly GCA_030264655.1 of Leptusa sp. GC000079. Lineage (NCBI taxonomy): Eukaryota > Metazoa > Arthropoda > Insecta > Coleoptera > Staphylinidae > Leptusa > Leptusa sp. GC000079. The sequence goes on from JARJDT010019043.1 coordinate 11,808, forward strand.
TTAAAATAAGCGTATGTTAGATTATTATGCAGGACAAATAAAAAACTTAGCATTTTATTTTAGTGCTTATAAAAATTCTAAAACACATAACTATGCATATAGAAAATGACACATGTCCTGTGATAGTTCATAGTTTATTGTCGTTTGTCTGTTCATAGGTATAGGTAAAGTCCTTTCTTATAAATATGTCAGTGTTTCTCGCCAAGAACGACGTAAACACCATAAACGTAAACGCTAGACGATACGGCTATAAACCCAATAAAACATTACGACATTCATCTACTTGTTCTGTTCTATTGCATATAAATAGAAATAAAAATCCTATCATACAATGTGTTTCATTAGAGAACTTTACATACGTTTATTGTTCAATCTGTATACGTATTCATTTCAGTGACATCGAACTCTAACATCCTGTATGATAAGAAGAGCGCCGACTCGTAAACGTCTTTATGAAATAAAATAAAAATGAAACCGAATATAAAAACAAATAAACGGAGAAGCGGAGCACGTTGTCGATGTGATAGTGAACGACCCATCAACAGAGGCTAAACAGGACTAAAACAATTCTGATTAATTTGTGAAGGACTATTATATCAATGTAGTAAAAAATATTTTTATGAAATTGTACGTAATAATTGACATAGTTGTTGTTTTATTGTTTTATCTGATCTCGTAAAAGATAGTAGCACATTGCCTAAGCCCCTAAGCCCAAGGAAATGAATTTAATTTGGTGGTAGGGCTACAAGACTGAAGACAATACAAAGGACACACAATTCTGCTATTAGGACTTTGGTCGTATACTGCGATCATAGTTTTATGATAGTTTTAAGATGTGAGATATCATAATGAATGTAAAACACACATTTGGTATTCCTTTTAGACCTTTTTTGCCTTTGATTTATTTTTCTTTTATTTTGTGTTTCTTGTGAATTTTATATTTATGCTATTCGTCAATATGAGAATGGCTGCAAATTATGCACAGCCGGAATGTGCAGGCGCCGGGCACATACGGTATCGCAAGAACTAAGGCTGTCCAAACTTTTTACATGCTAAAAAACAACCAACCCAAAATACGTTTTAATTTTAGTGGGAAATAAACAACAACATTCTTTGAATGAACGCAGTTTATGTAGCAGTTTTAATATTCATTGCTCATAGAGATACGCAGCCGGAAATATGCGGAAGTTGAAATTCTGTGTTTAACATTGCGTATACACATTAGTAGGGATATATGCAAGAAAACAAAAACAAACTGCAACAAATTATTTGCTTGTTTGTTTGTGGGAAAGTTTAATTAAACATAAAATATTAAACATGCAGTTTTAATTAGTTGGGACTATCTCCAGTCCTTTACACAATCAAAGCACGAAACCTATATTAATTTAACACACATTAAAACAAAGTTTTAATAATAATAATAATGCGGTGTGACATTTATTATAATAAATTTACCTAAAGGAATGACTCATATACTCAATAGTGGTAATTGTCAGGTATATATTTGCTTATTGTAGTACTTGAATTATCAGAATTATCATATTAGGCATAAAGATAATATTGATACAATAGAGTACAGCTTAAGCCCAAACAGGTTTAATCTAAAATCATCATAATTATACTAAAGCCGCAATTGTGTGGTTTGCGGGTCTAGTGGAGGTCCTTTTGTTATCCTTTCAAATCTTCTCGAAATTGCAAAGGTGCGAATTAAGTTCTAACCCATTTTCACAATTTTCACTTTCATCTCGGCCGTTTCATAAAAATTTATGTTCAATTTAATTATTTAATAATTCCATTTATGTCTTCATTAGGGCCTAAATTTTAGCGAATATAATTAAAGTGAATGGAAATTAAATGAAAATAAAATGTGAGCGTCAATGAGTAATCTATATTTCATGGATGGAAATGCACTTTATAAGAATTTTGCAACCAACCGTATAAACTATTGTTTTGTATTTAACTTGAAATTAAATTCATAATAAATTTCTTATAAAACACGCTGTTCAATTCTTCAATAGAAACAATAATAAAGTTGTTGGTATTAAGCTCATAGAAACAATAGTAAAACTTTTATTGAGAGCACATTAAAATTCTAATTGAAAAGCTCGTAAATGTTCGAATTTTTTTCTATCATCTATCATAAAGTATTTGCCACAAATTCACGAGAGAGAATTCAACATAGAAATTATTGGTTGGATGAATAATATACAACATGAATCATCCTTTGGTATAAATTAATATGCATAGATTGTTAGTATAATTATGTAAATAATAGGAATTAGACCTATAGAAATATTATCTATGTTTGATATTTGTGTAAGGTAAATGGAGAAATAGAGATAAAAGACACCATAAAACGGGGAATGTTAATAATAATTAATTAAATAATTAATGTGGAATACAATGCTTGTAATCATTACGCATCGAGTGTGTGCAAATCGTGTTGAAAATGAACAGTTATTGCAATTTGGCAATTATTTGTTATATTGCATTATTTCAATTATTCAACAAGACTCACGTATTTGTGTCCAATTCAATTATTTAATTAAAATCAAAAATTCATCAAAAATACGCATGTTAAATCAAATTAGAAAAAATGTGTTTATTATTGTCGTGCTAATGCCTTGATGTTATACCTTGAATTAATCAAGACAAGCCGGTGTTAATTAATTTCAGCCCACATGTTCGGCCCGTGGCTCTTTGGCTTGGTTCACTTCAATTAACAGTAATCACGACAGACCGTCAGTGCACTCAATTAAGATTTATGTTTTCATTCAAAGCCGAAGCGCGCGTTTGCTGTTTGCGTGTTGCCTCTCAAAGCACGTCGACCTATAGAATATTGTCAGCGTTGGTAGTCCTTAGTCCTTTCACTGTTGTCTCTTGTGTTGCTCTAAACACGCAGATCTAAGCTAGATGCATTCTTAGTGTTCACATTCCCGTTTGATTATTTTATTCATTTGACACTAATCTCAATCTCAATCGCACTAAACTACAATATTCACTAATTACAATAATTACTTATAAATACATAATTTTATTCCAATTTAATTAAATGCTATTCATTACAGGGGTGAAGTACTTTTGCACATTTTTGGCACAATTTGTTTTGTTTATGCTTTGTTTGTTTAAGAAAGTTTACGCGTGAGACGCGATGAAGAAGCGCGAGATCCGTCCGCGGAAAATGTAGGCAGCCGGCTGCAACAAGGCGGCGGTAACGTACTAACTGTCGGTGGCGGC
>JARJDT010019054.1:0-10602 GCA_030264655.1 Leptusa sp. GC000079
GATTCAGGGAACCTTAATTCGTGAAGATCCACTAAAACCTCGACATCAAATTTCAGCACCAATCCAATACTTTTCTTCTCTTAGGCGAAAAGTAAAAAATCAGAATCAAAAATCATTAATTGAAAATTTGTAAATTTGGTTTGTATTTGTATTTATTTAAAAGATATGAACGTATAAAAACATTATTAAAATTTAAATATTAAAAATAATAATAGTTTTAAAAGTTGAACAAAAATTAAGTACGAGTAAGGTTCGTTTGTATTTTGAGCGTTAAAATTCATAGAATTTAAGAAAATGAAAAATGTCGAAAAGAACTTGATGAAAAAGGGCCCCCCCATTCGCTTGGGCCCCTATGCTTTGCAAAGTCTTGCTATAGTGTAGCTACGCGCCTGGTAATTAGTTAATTCGTTTAATTTCAATATGAATGCGTATATCGTTAAGAGTTAAAACCATTAATTTGTGCACTATACGTTTCGTTCAATTAAAAAGAAGTGAAATGAAAAAGACTGCCATCAACCATCAGTCTCGCACGCACAATTAAATTGACCTGCAAGGTCGGTCAGCACTTAATTGTACGATGACATTTTTGGTATCTGGTGCTCAACCCGTTTAGCGACGTAAGACAGGCATTCGTCATCCACAACGACAGCTTCGACATCGATATCCACATCCAACAAGACAAGTCGCAAAGTCAATAAACTTTTCGAACGCGTAACGCGTTCGCGTTGTTTTATCTTCGCCTCTTTAAAAACTGACACGAGTCGCGCTCGCACATTTCCTCGTATTCGTCATTAGAGAATGCTTTTTAAATAATTACCTACACACTTTCAAGTCATATTTCTTTGAGTACCTTTACAACGTATAATTGGCAATTGCAATTTGAGCTTTTAACTCCACTTTTGAGATCGAATTGAAATTTTCGAGACGTTCTTTAGTTCTTGGTTCTTGTTCTTTATTATACTCATCAATTGAGACAAAAGCGTCCTTGGCGTTTACCATATGCTAAACGGCCGTCAATAAGATCAATTATTTTACATCGTGCGTATACAATGCGCTTGAATCCTGATTCTTGATCATGAATAGAAACTGCACGTTCATGTCATGAAACACGAAATGTTCAAATTTACAAGAAACGCTTCAATGAACATTGCGTTTCTGATTGTTGATTACCGGTATTCGTAATTCGTACCTAATGCAATGATCATGATGAAGTGAAGAGCTTATTTTTCTATTTTTATTTTATGTTCATGTTTTACAGACAAAAGTTAAGTTTACGTAACTTTTAAATTTACATTGTTTTTACTTTTAAACTTTCGTCTTCGTATATTTTTTGATTTATTGATGTTTTGGCCATGAACATGAAGTTGATGCAACTTTCAGGAAATTTTAAAATACCCATAAAATAAAATTACTTTATTACGAGAAAATGCTGATAAGAAATCACGTGATAATGATAAGACGACTCAATCAGTGAGTCATTCTTGTATACGTTTCTTGGCGTAAATTTTGTTTTTCAACTTCTATTCTAAATTTTGACTATTTTGAGTGTTAATAAGTTGTATTAAATTTTTCTTTCCTCATTAAATTCCATATTTATGTATGTCGTTAACGTCCTCGCCAATTCCTCATCAAATTAACTACCAAAATTTGCATAAATATTTTGAGCTTGTGCATGTTTCGCAGGTTTCTAAAATGGACGACAAGCGAACACCGCGAGTCAGTTCGAAAGTGTCGCAAATCGCGAACCGTTTCCAATCAACACCATCACAACGCGACGACATCATAACACCGCTAAGAAGTAAGCCAGTAAGATCGTCAAGCACTCCAGGTACACCGCATGATTATAAGGAGGTGGAGACGAATGCGACCGTGGTCAGAACCGAATCGCACCTGACACGATTCAACAATGCGCGAGCGTTGTTCGAGAAATTGGGCGAAGAAAACCGCCCGCGCGATTTACACCGCGTAACAGGCCATCTTCCGTATCCGATACAATCTGCAAAGAGTGCGTCGCACGTGCTGGAACGATCGCGTAGCAGTTCCGCTAATAGCGATCACATCCGCGACACGAAATCGACGGACGGTTCGCGATCGCCCTCACCGACACGACGAAGTGTGCCGTTGAACGACAAAACCAACGGTTTCACCGGTAACAGTGGCAACAAAATCGAAGATCGTGAACTTGGCATTGTGAAACTGAACGGCAATTCGGACGAAAGGACCAGCAAACCGCAACTGATGAAGAAGCCCGAGAAGCCCGAACGCAAGTTCAACAGCAAAGAGCTGATCGAGAAGCAGCGCAATTGGACCTCGCATTTCTCCAAGACGCGGACATCTCGGTACAGCAGTGATCCGAATAGAAATGAGCCGAAGCCGAATGTCAACAATGGTAACAAGGAGCAGGCTGCGGTGGACAATCGGGCGACGCGGAGTGCATCGTTCACGTCGCGAATACGTAGCCCGCCGACATCGCCGCCGTGTCCACCGGATGTTGCGAGGCGGACGAATGTTGTGCGGCGGGAACGACCCGCATCTGTGCCCACACACATCAGTAGTCCGCTAAGTAGTCCAATCAAAGAGGCACAAAGAAATGCGGCGGTCGCGTCGCCCGTGACGAGTCCCGTCAGGAATATTAATACGCGAGTGGTGCGAGGACAACACAAACAGCAGCGCGACTTGGAGGAAACTAATAAGGAAAACACGCCTGTTATCGACGATATCATCGATAATGCCCCGTGCAAAGTGAAGGAGGTGCCAAAGTCGCCGATTTGTGCAAGCAACGGCTCAAAATCTATACTTGACGATTTAAGTAAGGAAAGTTTGAGCGTCAGCAGCTTGAGTTCACTTAGTCCGCCAAGTAGTCCGAGAACCAAACCTGATACTGACCCGGAAACGGATGCTGCTGAAGTCGAAGAAAAAGCCGAGCAGGAGACCAACGAAAAGACTGATATTGGTGCCCAAGGTAAGTCAACCATTTTTCACAAATTTTCCAACGTTAAAATAGACAAAAGACACAAGAAATCTAATTTAAAAAGTTCAAATTGCGTGGACTTTCAGACACCGAGACAACTTAAATCTTGAATCTTGGAACGTGTAGGTTTCAGTGGTAATTTATAAATAGATCGGCGTGTTTGGGAGAGGCAGAAACGCTCAAACCACTTCCATTTGCTCGCATTATTTACTCGTTGCGTAGACGCGATTGATTTACACTATCAATAGTTAATTCATAGACAATTGTCTCGAAAAACATGAGAACTTCAGTGCTTGTGATGTGCGTGTGATCAATCACCGAATGCGCGATGCGGAAAATGTGCTTGCGTTTGAAACTGCTTTGTTTGGATTGTTCAGGTTTGTCTTGCAAAGTTTCGAGTTTCAACTTTTAAGTTTAACTATTGGAAAATGAATTGACGAAACGAAGAGTATTAATATCGTCAATGCGAATAACTTATAAATATAGTTCACTTCCTGTTTGTCTCGTCGCTACGTGTACCGTGCACCATTCCGCTTATTATGATCTGATGATCATGTAATTGCCAATTTCCGAATACAAATTTGCAACATTTGCGTTCAGAATCACAGTTCAGAATACCAAATCCGAAATATTTTCGCAATAATTACTGTTTAGTAAATAGGGTTGCATTGAGTGTCTCGATTTTTATGAAATCACGTCTTGTTTTTTGCAAAATTCAAGACAAAACAAATATTAACGCTTCTTGAAAAATCCTGATATCTAAAATATAGTAAAAAAAAAACAATAAAACCAAAAATCTGTAAAGCCGCGAAAAATTAGTACTCGATTTCTTGACAAGATATCTTGTCTTCTGAAAGTTCTCAATGTGAATTATTAAAATAACTTAAAATCAGGTGTTCATCAAATATTTTATGGAAATTAATTTTTGAACAACAAAATTACACTTTCAATTGTTTAATATGTTGTCAATATTGAACAATATGCATGGGACAACAAGTGTGTGCGTCTCGTCATAATCAGACAACAATTAATTTCATTGTTGGTTGATTGTGACGAGAGGCACGGACTGGCTGCTTTACGTATATCATTGTTGTTGTGAAACAGATCAGGCAGATGCAAAACCCAATAAGACTGAAGAAGATGAAGAAGAAGTAGTGCCTGTTCCGCGACGAAGCAAAGTATCCAGTATTTCGGTGAACATTCCAGCAGCGGGCTTGGGCGCACGACCACCCTCGATCATCTCAAGCGCGGCGACCGACGAGGGCGGTTTCAACGAGCCGGCGCCGGAGATTAAAGCGCGCCTGAAGCCGCCCGAAGACCCCTACGCTTACTCCACCATCGACGATATCGATGAGGACAAGGTGGACTTGTTCATACAGGACGAGGGCGACTATGCCACAATCGACGCCAAAGACTCCCCAAACACGGAGAGTATCGAATCGCCGCTATCGCAGCCTCGCACAGTCGAAGCGATCTACGCCGTGCCGAACAAACCCAGCAAACCCAGTTGTTTACTGCAGCAGAGATCGAACGCGTCGACTGACTCCGACTCGCAGGCAACCGTCGTGCAGCATAAGAGTTTCGATTCGGATGTGATGTACAACACGCAAGCCGGTGCTTCGTCAGCGATGGTTTCCGATTTGGACTTGGACTTGGACATGCAGGACGACGATGATGACGAGTTCCTACAAAGTGCTGAGTTTATTCAGCATGAGAGGAGCGTGGAATCGACGAATCGTCCTGATGTAGTTCCTTTTATCTCGCCTAAAGGGGTTTGTCTTCATAATCTTGTAAGAAAACTATTTAGTAATTTTCGGGATTGGTTTTTTTTAGAGTCCTGTAAAAAATATCCCATCGCCAGAAATTCGCTGCGAAGCAAATTTACTTGATCTCAAAGATGTAGAGTACGCAGATGCTAGTAGTGACGACGAAGATGATGTCATTAAAGAAGAACCGGAAAGTGCTATGACAATGCCAATGACGCCTGCAGAAGCCGACAATTTACTTAGCACCAAGTAACTTTCAATTTTACCTAATAAATCAACTGTCTTGTTAATCTTGCTGTGTTTGTAGTATTTTAGAAAAAAGAATTCGTCAAGAAATCATCACGGATGAAGAAGCGCGCGAGATCCAACGCCTCTTGGATGCCAAACAAAAATGGCAACCTGACGCCACGTCATCCCTAATGCAAGATTCCTCAATGCAAGACTCAATCGGTCTGCCCTCACTTAATGACAGCTACGGACCACCTTCGATACAGGAAGAACAAGTCGAGTATGCCCAAGTGATAAAGATTAAAAAGGCTGATAAGCAAGTGATGAACGAATCAACCAGTAGCATCGACGCTTCAATGACACAAGACACCACTCAAAGTATGACACAGAGTAAGATGGAATCGAGCATGGCCAGCGATTCCGGCCTCATCGACTCAGTCACCAGTTTATCTGAGTCAAACAATGACACCGACTTTATTCCGAAACCGCTAGCTGTCGTTGGCATTGAAAATGGTATTCATTACTTTGAAGATGGTCATTTTTGGATGGAAGTACCAGGATTGCCTGATGATGACGATGACGAGTTGGAATATCCGATGTATGTTCCGAAATCGTCCAAGATCAAGTTTTCTGTAGGTCCTATCCAAGTGTTCTCCACATACAGCATTAATGACTATGACAGACGCAACGAAGACGTTGATCCTGTCGCTGCGAGTGCTGAATATGAATTGGAGAAACGCGTCGAGAAAATGGACGTCTTTCCAGTTGAGTTGCTTAAAGGACCTGAAGGTTTGGGTCTAAGCATTATAGGAATGGGTGTCGGCGCTGATGCTGGACTTGAAAAGTTGGGCATTTTCGTCAAGACAATTACGTCCAACGGCGCCGCGGCTAAAGACGGACGGATTCAAGTGAACGACCAAATTATTGAAGTTGATGGGAAAAGTTTAGTGGGTGTCACGCAGGCTTATGCGGCTAGCGTTCTACGCAACACTTCTGGAATTGTCAAGTTCAGTATCGGCCGCGAACGTGATCCGGACAATAGCGAAGTCGCGCAGTTAATCAGACAGTCTTTGCAAGCTGATAAGGAGCGCGAAGAGCGCCGACAACGTGTTTTAGAGGCCGAACAACAGGCTAGTGATGCTAGTACACTTCCATTGACAGGTATTTAATAATTTTTCTGGATTTTTATTGTTTTATAATGTTCTTGATAATGTACAGACATTTTTTTCGGAAATTTTTGAAGAAATTTCCAATTAAATATATTTCCGTACATTAGCGAGTGAATCAATTTTCACAATTTTGGTAAAATATTCATGCAAATATGAAATTAATCAAAATCGATTTTAAAATTTTACCATTCTGGAAAGAACTTTTGAAGAAAGAAGTAAAATACTCAGTTTTCGAGTTTAGATGTACAATTAAGCTGAAATTACTACTTTTACAAAGTTTCCATAACGAAACTTTGCAACTCATATCGCTAGATTTTTAATTTAAACTTTAGAAAAGTAATTAATGGGGCTTAATTTGTTTGTAATTTAGGCTCGGCTAATAGTAGTGTATCAGATGGACCTGTAAGTCCCCTGGCTGCAACCCATGACAACGTCTTTGAACCCGAACCTGAGAGCAATGACGTTGAGTCCTTGCGTTTGTTACTCCAAGAGGTATGTACAGTTATTGCGCTAACTAAACTAAGAAAACTGTTTTGCGTTGTGAGTGTTTTTACTTGGTGCATTTTGTAGTTGCGTCATGTTATTGATTGCATTCGTTAACGTTTAACATTTAACTCATCCGGTACTTATTAATTATATTCGTACATTTTGTATGTTTTTGTGTTTGTTTGTTATGCAGAATCAGCGCAAACTAAACTTATCCGAACACGAGGTAGCGCGTCTGAAGACGAAGGTAATTTATCAATGACTGCATGCTTATGTTGTTTGGTTCTTTCTTTCACTTCATTCATTAAATTACTAATGCATATTCTCTGGTACCTGTTCCTGTTGTACCTATTCCGGTTATCGTTTTTAAAAAATGTTTTTTTCTGGGTTAATTATAGTTGATGGAACAAAACGGGTTGAAACCTGACGAAGGCGAAAAACTTGAACAGGCAAATGCGAAAATTAAAGAAACTGAAAAGGCGTTGACAATAACGCGGAAAGAAATAGCTACTTATCAGAATATGCTTGAACAATCACAGAACCAGTACTTGACACTCGAAAAGAAATATAGTCGTGCAAAACAACTGTGCCGGGAATTCCAGCAACGCGAGATCGAAATGGCGCAACGCGAAGATTTCTATCAGCAATTATTACAAGAAAAAGACACAGAGTACAACGCGCTAGTGAAAAATCTCAAAGATCGCATCATAACTTTGGAACAAAAATTGTATGAGACGCAACAACAGGCAGGTATGCCAATGTCTTTGCCATATGACACGAGTATGAAGTCAATAACGCCGCAAATGGCACGACGTTTACCGCCTAATAAGCTAGGCCAGAGCATAACTCCCGACTTTTCGGACACCGAAGTTTCGGATGCGAGTCCCGACGATCTTAACAAAACCGACACGGTAGAACGCAAGCTGCCCATCAAGGACGAATTCGACAGTGCTGTCCCGCCGCATGAGCTTCTCGACATCTCCGCGAATAAAAGCAAAGCTGAGCTGGTGAACCGCGGCAGACAAATGCCCAAGAAGGGATCGCTCAGCAACAGCAGTTCCGATTACGGACTTGATGAGAGTTACAATTCTGCCGACGAACTAGACCCGCCGTACATTAACGATTCGAATTCAAAAAACGACATCCTGAGGCCGCACACCCTCGAGACGAATAACTATTCCACGTACAGCACGGCGCAGTACAACTCGCAGAACAGCCACTACAATTCGCAGGTGCAATACTCGCAGATTCAGAACAACTACGTTCAAAAGATTGACAACTCGCAAGGGGTGGTGTACGCACGTGTGCAGAAAGAGTCGAGTATGCAACAGCCGAGTCCGGATCCGTGGGTTGGCGGCAATAAAGCAATGGGGCCGCCTTCTTCACTAGCCGAGCAACTCAAGCAAGTTCTAGCTGAAAGAGAGAAACGTATTGGCACTGAGAGCTTGAGTAACTCAACTGATGAACTCAATGAGAAGAGCAAAAGCACTGCTCAGCATTTATTAGAGGAAATTCGCCAAGCTGTCAATGAGGCTAATGCGAGAGTGAAAAAGGTGGTTCCGGTGACGTTATCTCCACCTGGTTCAGTGCCATGGCAGCATCAGTCCGGCGCGTCGCCTACACCGCCGTCTCCTTCCAGTTTGTCTTCTGGGTCAGTATCGCCTTCGCGGATGGACACATGGAGCAGTATGCATCCTTCAGATATTAGTCTATCTTCTTGTAGTATCGCCAGTTGCGACAAACGAAGCTCCCACTTTTGGCAGTCTTCGACCGTTTCCGACTGGAGTAAAGAACAAGTAAGTTAAAATGGTACAAAAATGTATTGGAAATGCTAACAATGTGCTTTGCTGTGATTGCAGGTGTGCCAATGGTTATTAGGTTTAGGTTTAGAACAACATATATCGAAATTCTTAGAATTACAAGTGAACGGCTCAGCGCTCCTGCAACTCACGTCAGCTGATTTCAAAATTCTAAAAGTTAGCGGCGACGATAAATCGCGCCTCAAACGCAAAATCAAGGAGTTGCGAGTGCAGGCTGAGAAGGAGCGCAAGCAGATGGAGAAAGACCGCAAGGAAAAGGAAAAGCAGCTCCGAAAGGCTGAGAAAGCGAGTAAGAAGAAATGAGCGTCGGCCTACTCTGACTCTGATGATGTAATTAATTCTTAAATTGCTGTACAGTAAGAGATAAAGGCGCTCAGCTTGCGGCTGGTGCCAGTCGTAGATTAGAGAGATAGAGCGTGAAAGGATGATGCTTGGAGTTGGAGTAATCCTGCCATACAGGTTTTCTTTGTGCGTGTATAAATTATCCTTCCTCGTAGAGCAAAACATATACAAACCCCATGGTCCTCTCCTTATCTTCATTTTGCCCTACGAGTATTACTAAACTAGACTATCGGCTGATATGAATAGTTGCGTATTTTATTGCTGTTTTTAATCACCAAAAAGTCGACGATATTGTGTAGATTAATCAATAGTATGTGCTCGTGGTAGAAACACTAGGAATTTTCATCTACTTTAACGGAAACAATTTCTCATTTGTTTTCATCTTCAAACCTACAAGTATAAATATGAATCAACAACAAACAACTCTAGCGTTGTTTGAATAACCAAATGCACCAGATAAACTAAAAACGTAAAATCTCTTGATTTTAATGAAATTATAAACATTTAATAATATTAAATTAAATATACAGGGTGCTTCTAAATGTCCGTAATGGTAATGATTGTACACCCTGTATCACATTACATATAATCAAAACATTTACCATTTGAATTGTAAAACATGAGAGAAACTCGAATCTCGTATTATTTCAGTCACTATAATACTTTGTAATTTTATTCGGAGCCTTCATTGTACGATATGTCAGTGGTAACATTAATTACATAAAAATATGGTATCTGTTGATTGATTGTGCAATCCGTGATTGTTACAATGTTACACATTCGTATACACATCACGACCACATGTCGCCAAGTCTGAGGGCTTAGTGGCGAGTGCAAGACAAGTATTGTTGATAACTATAAATTAAATTAATATAAACTAAAACTAAATAATTGAATGGTATACAAATTTGCAAACAAACTTTATACATTATACATACACAATTCTATTTAATTGTATTGTAGATATTTTAATAATTTTATTAACTTAAAATACTTGATTGAATGAAAGCGTTATGAATTGATTTGTTAGTTAGCTGATTGTGGGCATTTTATATACATACATGCTTAATAGATTGACTTTATTTATTAATTATACATAAATAATTATACTTATGAATAACAAAACAAAACACATGGTATGCAACAAAACAACAAAGGCAACTTAAATGCGATTACGATCATACACCCAACACCTGTTTTCACGTTCTTTTATTTTGTTTCTAAGCATGACTATGAGAACATTGAAATCTTATTTATTCTTGGTTATTTTAAAAATTATGAAGACTATTTTTATGAGTTGTTCATTTCTCACACTCAGACTTTTACTTATTGTTCAATTTATATAATTTTTTGTTACGGGACCAACACGTCTTGCTATAATATTACCTATTTTTCGATTAATTTAATATTTAATTTAATAATTTAAAAATGTGTTGTTGCTCAATTTTGTTAATAATCTCACTTTAGGTCGTATATTGTGCATGTTGCAGTTGAAATTGCATTGTACTTTAATTATTACAAATAATTATTTAATTTATGATTTTCAACTATTGATTGTGATTTTAAAATTTTCGATTTTAACAACATGGTAAACATAAAGAATAAAATAATGATTAATTCGTGTGTATTTCTTGTTCTTTATCCAATCTTATCACTTAAAATCTTAACACCTAGAAAATAATGCTACGCACAAATTTGGAAAAATGAGGAACCGCGCGAGGTCGAAATTTCAAGTTTTCTTGTATTGCATTGTAAAGATTTAATGGTTTTAGGATAACCTTTTCAATATTTTCCTCCTAGCACCTTTATTGTAATTGTTA
>JARJDT010019070.1:0-10089 GCA_030264655.1 Leptusa sp. GC000079
AATAGAATTGCTTGACGATATCGTCCTGCGTCTTACGTTTCGAATACGCCCATAATGTTAGGGCTTTTTCAGGACGTCTTTCGCTTTCGAACGTTGCGCCAATGTACTCCAACAAATAACGCAATGGATTGTATGCAAAATAGCCGAATGTGGAACGTGTGCACATCACTAAAAACGGTAGGCCTAGTTCGCTTGTGCGGTCTATAAGGATAACGGTTTGATTTATTTGTCCTGCGATACATAAACCGCCTCGGTGGAAACCAATATAACATTAAAGGAAGAGGACTTGCTCGCTCCCCCGGTACAACGACTTCCTCTCTGAGTGAGAGGACGATGTGGACGGAAACTGATACTAATATTGTTGGCATTGCTGACCTCATGGCTTACACAAGAAAAATATACAGCCACCCTTAGTGGTTGCTACTCCGGCACGCTCCTTCCTTCTATCCTTTCTCGTTTGAACTCCTTGCGAGGAAAGGCAGTAAAAAAGAACGCACACGTCTATATGACTTATACCGAACCATTGACGTTTGAAGGCTTATTTATTGTCATATTTTTTGTGCAGAGAAAAATAACTTGTTTTTTATTTCTATATATTTTTTTCCAATATGAAAAACTTTGAATTGGATTAGCAGCCTATAAGAAAATATGTGAATTCTTGTAATAAATCTTTGGCAGCTTGGCATTTTCTTTGGAAATACTTGATTGTTAATTACAGGGTTGTGCTGCTTCTTGATAAAATGTTCAAGGTCAAAGAATATCTATTTCGAGGGAAATTCGCCCAAGGAAACCTGCACATGTGAAGAAAATACTTTATACGAGAAGCAAAACATCCACAAACAGTTAGGCAACTTTGATCGTTCATCCCGCACCATTTCAGAGCAGGCATATTAGGTTCAAAGCGAAATTTTAATTTAAAATTGAAAGTAAGCAAGACGGATGCGGTTTTCATTTAATATTAACTTCATAGACTTCATAGATATAGCAGCGAGACGTATAATATCTGCGGCCTTGTATACATGTCTAAAATACGCATCAGACGAGCACAAAAGCATGGCAATTATCTCGCGCACGCTCCTATAAAATGCCATTTTTAATGGCGAAATGGAAAATCTGATGCACAATGTCTCCAACGTCGACGCAACTTTAAAGAAAGTCGCACCTTCTTCATTCAATGACAATCACGCGTCGTCGGACAATGAAGCGCGCCAGGCGAAAATTGTAATGATAATAATGAAAATAAGAAAAACGACGACATTGGACGACGAAATGAGATGCGGGGCCGTAAAGTGAGGGAAAAAGTACGCTTTAAAAGTCAACCTGGCGTGATACGTTTCCATAAATCCGAGCGAACGGGAGCCGTCGTGCTTATTACACATTTTTCCCGCTTCTTTATCGAAATAACTCAATTTTAACTCGATTTCATTCGACGCAAAATGTTCAAGATTGCGACTTGCGAGTGGAAAACTATATGTTGCGACGGTAACAATTTGCTTGGTGCTCATAATGAAAGCATAACATAATTACAAAATTACATGAATACTCATTATTCACAAATGGAAGGCATTTAGTCCGCCACACTATAAGTTTCAAACCTTTGTAAAAGAAGGTATTTCTCAAGGTAGAGGTGGTTTGCTCACGTCTTAGAAACGGTTAAACCGCTTTTAATCTATTTAGTAATTCGACCACGAAGAGTTGCACGAGCGCAAAGAAGACGAGTTCATCTGGGAATAACGAGACAATTTATCCCGACATTGCCAACAACGACCACGACGACGAATGTCGAAGTGTTTTATACAATACACGTAGTGCGCACAAATGAAAAACAAAATAAATAAAGCAAAAAGTCGCCGTATTAGTTTGAAGCGTGATCATCAACGAAACCCACGGGTGCAATTCAGACTTTTACTAGTTCCTAACAAGCTTCGCGTTATTTCTGCAAACAGCAAACAACGAGACAAACTGCAGAAACATACCATTGTGCAAGCGGCTTCGATTCCAATGCTAAAA
Source organism: Leptusa sp. GC000079 (assembly GCA_030264655.1). Lineage (NCBI taxonomy): Eukaryota > Metazoa > Arthropoda > Insecta > Coleoptera > Staphylinidae > Leptusa > Leptusa sp. GC000079. The sequence continues at coordinate 2,011 of JARJDT010019070.1, forward strand.
GCGCATTCAGACATTGAACTTGTTCGATTTCGGTAAATTGCCAGAAATTAAACTCAAATTTCCATCGACGTATTGTTCGATTCAAAGTCCAGATGAAACGATTCCGTTGATGAGATTCCAAACGCGTATGAAACTATCGTCATGAACTGCTATTATCGTACTTTATCCACGGACAATTAACTGTAAAGTGTGTGGCAGGGAAATAACAAACGCCAAGTTAGCGGCGGTTGCGAAGGAAAACTTAGAACATATACGAGGGTGACGAACGATAAAACATAAATTAGCATTTATTAGGACTAGAAATGCTTGTAGTTTTGATTCAATCAACCTGAGTGCCGAGTTCCTCAACGATGATTTACACCACATTCGAGATTCGAACAACGTCCGTGCGGAATTGTCGCCAACGTCAAACGCAATAAAAGCAAAAATAAAAGATGAATAATAAGCACTTTATATACTTACTGCCCTAAGACTGTTGGGGCGGCTTATAAATGTACAAGAACTGCAACGAATTTCGTATTAATGGATGATGAACGCATTTCAATGGCGTGCTTTATTATTATTTGCATGCAATTTCTTTTATCGCTTGCATTTTTTATATTTATTTGCTTTACATGTAAATAATTTGCGTTCCAGTTTTGTCCAATTAGCGAACAATGCAGTGTTATTTGCCTACTGCAGATTAAATACAGGGAGTTCATGCGAATTTCCCTTTGAACAATAGAATTCAATGCGTCCATTTGCACATACTTAATTCCTAACTTAACACAAACCGCAAGCACTAAGAGTCGTTTAGGTATTTCTTGCAACCCTAAGCAAGAACCAAGAAATTACAGAATTCAAATTATGCCCACCCGATGGCTCGCTCCAATCAGTTGATAATTTGCATGTTGATAATACACACACAATAATCGACTTAATCGTTCCAGAACAATCGGGATTTTAACCGAAAACCAAGGCATTGTGTGTAACTTCGCGCGCGCGGTGTTAGAATTGCGTCTCTACAACATAGGCTAACTGCTAACTGGGGAACTTTGTAACTTATTGAATGGGGCTTCGGAATGACCGTCTTGTTAACGTGTGCACACAGTCGGACCGGCTACGTGCAGTTCGGCTTTGGTTTGAGAGGTTTCAGGGGGTGGACTTCAGTTACAGATGAAAATGTGCACGGCTACATAAACAAACTAGTTCACATGGACGTGTGCGAAGTGCCCGAGTGCAATGATTGCGTTTCCCATAGGAATATCTTGCTCGGTTTCTCGTTCTGTATTCTTGTGTTCTCGTTATTCCCGTAACAGTTAGCTGGCCGAGCTTGAAGCTAGTTAAGGAAAATCTTGTAACTGAAGAAATTTCCCAACTCAATGAGAATTATTTTTGTTACAAGATACTGATGGTCAGAGACGCAGCTACATAAATCAGAAGAGCCTTTAACAACTAACGAAACAAAAGTTAAGAATCACAAGGTTTCTTTATGAACAACAGTTTATGCAAGGATTCAAGGATATTGAAACATGAGATTAAATGCACCAATTTTGGCCTGTTATTGTTAGGAAATTCCATTTGTAACTTGTTTTCATATTTTGCACCCCAACACAAACACAATACACATTTTCGCACAAGGCACAAGGATTCAAGGATATCTAGGTATGTGGAAATTGTATCCTTCTGTTTGCATCGTTTGCTCTGTGCTTATGTGCATTTCAGGCGTATTATAATAATGGAGGAATTTGCACTACATGCGGTCGCTTTTAGAACTCGAAATTTGTTCGGAATTAATTATTATATTTCCGTAACAAGCGCTCCTCATACCAAAAACATACATTACATTGTGTGACCATTGCATTGCGATTTCTGAGTAGTTCCTAACGGGTTAACGAAAATCTATGGATTTAATGGATGAACTGTTGCAAATATGCAAAGTGAACATTTGAACTTATTCAGTGCATTACCAGCATTTATTTCAAAACGTATGATTTTTCTAGTAATCTTATTATAAGCCGAATATGAAAATGAGACTAATTTAAGCTTAGAAGTGTTGAAAAGTTTAAGGATCACGAAGGCAAGTAGAAATTTCGAAAAAGTCATGCCAGCGATCATCAAGCGCGTCAGTAAATTCACTTTGCGCCATTGCTATACTTACTTCTTCTAAGAAGCTGCTTTCTATGCAAATATAAAGTTTCTTTTGTATATTGTTTAATCCATGGTTCGTTTCTTATGCATACTCACCCGTATACAGACAGCGCGGTACACACCTAATAAGAAACCAGAAACGCAAAACAGGGACGAAAGCACACTGACTACGAGGACACGCTAAGAAAAAGTAAAGTAAAGCACTGCTTGCTTCCTCTTGAGAAGGCTCAAGCTCTAGCAAGGAGCAGGAACAGCAGTCGCAAGTGATTCCTGCAGTCCTGAAGAAATGTACGTGGTTCGCATTAGTAGGCTTCAGCTTCATGTATTCGCATAGCGTATTAGACTTTGTTTTACGTCTATTTTTTGCTTCTTTTCGCAAGTTCCAGCTGTACACGACCACAGACTATCCTCTGTTTTGCATACAAACTTTGTTGGAAATTGCGATAGTTTTTGTTAATTTGATTGCACTTAGAAAACTCTTTGCTTGACTATTAATTAAAAGATTTTGCTGTGCACTTTTAATGCTTTTATAAATAGCAAAATAATCCAAGATTTGCATATAATTTAAGAATTCAGATTGATTTTTATAGTTTTGCACAAAATAGTAAATATAAATTCGTCGACATTGTTGCGAGAAAAGAAGAGTAACAAAAATACTTCTTGAAGATTTCAATTCCTAGTTTATTATCCGTGATGATAGCGAATTAACTCGATTAACTTCTTTTTCTTGACTTTCTATTGAAACATCGGCGGCAGTTTGGCACTTCGACGCCGGGATTAATTCGGCGTGTGACAATTCTAGCGCGAGAATTCTATTTAAAATCGATGAACTCGCGCGCTTCCCGTTCTTCCAACAAATCCAAAACTCCAAGTTCAACTACAGTTTCAGCACAGCAAGTCGGAGAAACTCCCGGCTTCCCAATCTTGACTTGAAGTGAGTCCATTTGCCCGCTTTTACTACGTTTGTCGAACCAGTTTGAACGTCTATTATTCCCGACGAAGTTGTACAGTCCAAAACTATAAAGGAACGTGGAACATGGCCCGATAGCATTCGTTGAATAGGAGATAGACGAATAATTGTCATAATCCTCGGCGTAATACCGCACCGTATAGTAGTCGGGGCGTTAATATCGGTAATGCCGGTTCTTATCCTCGTGTAGAGAAGTAGCACCCTGGCAATTTACACTCGAAACACTGCCCGAAAAAGATTTATCTGGAAGCAAAGTGGCTGGGCCGGCATGGTTTAAAACATTTGAGATTACCATATTTTGACTATAAAAGTACTGAACGCATGTATCAGCATTGGTCGAACATTTCTTTATTCAAAATGAAAATCTAGTTATTATGCACATTTTATTTCCTCCTCGAAGAAAAGAAACTGTTTGTGTAAACTTTTATTTGTTTGTTTTCGTCTGTGTCGGTCTAGCCAATATTACTTCTCCGTTCTAGTCCTGTCGTTGCCGCTGTGTATTGGAAATAGTTTGCTTGAAATTGGACAATTGAGTTTTTTCTCTTGTTTGGCAATGTCCTCTTTCGTTCATGAAACTTTCAACGTGCGGTTATCTTCATTAATCCGGGCGTAAAATGCTGTTGATTCCGAAGAGTAAATCTGCGCGATGTCTGTGTATTAGCCGGCATGGAATGGGCCGTTTCGGAAGGGTTCGTTCGCTCTGTGAAAATTAGTCGGTCGTTTTCTAAGTACTCCGTTGTGCTATTTAGTCCGATATATGGGACACTCCGGGCTTCCTAATTAAACACACAACTCGTGCGAATTAGGTTTTTTTTCGGCTGCGAAAACTCCACTCGACTACCGTTCTCCTAATGCCTTCAAATCCGATGTTTTAACAAATTTCTTTCTCCATTTCAAATGGAAGACGTAAAAACCACCGCACCATCACACGAAATAAACGAAATAAAATAAAAGCCGCGCAAACGAACTGTTTCTTCACTGTTTTAATGGTAATTGAAAGGCGACTGGCAAAGTCTTAAAAATGCATTATTTTGCTAATTCAAATTTATCTCAAGCGCAAAAAAAGAAAAAAGTTGCAAACGCTGCAGAAACGCGCATATAAATCAAACTCTCACAGATTTATGTAGGTGTTTGTATTAACAGGAATAAATTCATAATTTTCGCACTCATTGACTTTCAAGTTGTATCTCGCGAAGTTGGCGATGATAACAGGGAGCCATTAAAATTTTCACGCGCACACTTTTCCAGGCGTTAGACAATATTTGCGTTCATGTTGCTTCTTTCCTTACCTTTCTGACTCCTTAGTCCTTACTTACCCTTAGTCCTAGGCTAAGAATCTGCGCAAAGTTATAAGAAAAACGAGGAAAATTATTAATATTCCTTAAAGGGGTTATTTATAGGAAGTAATTAAAAGTCCTGCTTGTGTCTTTTTCGAACTTAAGTTGGTCAATAAATTTTAATAAGTGCTTTCATATTTTCCTTTTTGCCTTTTCTTTCTTTCATTCCTCTTCTTTGTTGCTTTTGTTGAGCGTTTCGCGCCTCTTATGAATGTATACATTGAGTATATTTTTATAATAAAAGACGCGAACACTTCTCTTCTTCTTTTTCTATATACCAAGCCGAAGAGAAAATATAAAAGTTAAGCAAGAAAAAAGTGAAGAAAACGCGCGCGCTTATTCTTGTAGGTTTTCTTTGAGACGCCATTTAATCCACTTTTCTGTTATCTATTCAACAACACGCACCCTTGAGCAAACATCGAAACCATAATCGAGGAGCACGAAGCGAACGAACCAAGCTCATCTTGTATGTACTTACTTACTCTCAGGACGAACATAACAAGCAACAAAAATTTATCTTTAATCGATGACTATTAATCTTCCTGTGCGCATAATACGTGTGTACATACTGAAAATCAAACTCTTTTTATACTTATTTTATGCCTTATGATTTAAATTAGCAAGCTACTATGTATGGTTTGGTTACACAAAGCTGCAACGCTCACAATCTGTTATTAACAGATTTTTTTTATACAATCTTCAATTAAAGCAAAGTTAATCCCAGTTCATTTTAATATTTTCCCTTTTTGTCCTTAGTGAGTTTATCAAGGCCTACATCAAACTCTTTTCGCCCTTCTTTTGCGCTTTTCTCTTTGGCTAGGAAGAATGAAGCAGGCAAGCCAATATATATAGAAACCCGCATCTGGAGCGTATTCCCGATAAGCATCGAGAATATTTGCACACAAATTGAACTTCTAACGAAAGAGAGAACGCGAATATGGGGGCGGCTTAATTGCGTTCGCGTTTGTGTCTCTGCTTCGACACACATGTGCATATAAAATAAGAAATGAAGCAAAAAATAAATTAGATTTAAATAGAAAATAGAAAGAAACTCAACTATCGTCCAGTACAATTTCCACAAAGAATAAAATAATTCCAAATTAACATTTAAAAACTTTGCAACTTTTAGTTTTCCATTTAAGTATAAGTTGCTTTGTTGTCTTGTTGATTGTGTAGGATTTCCTTCTATTTTCTGTATGCCTTATGCAAAAGGGAGTCCTGCAGCAAAGAGTTGTATTCTTACTCGCTGTATACTCTCGTGTGTGGTCCATGATACCAGCAGAGTCCAATACTTCTGTACTAGCAACCCAACTATACACAATTGTATAGTTCAAAGTTATGCCTGTGTGGTGAGATGCAAACACAATTAAGTTCTCAGCAAGAAGAAGATGCTCTGGCGAGGTTCTCAACTTGTTTCGGCTTTTCTCTTCTCCTTGTTTTGAATGTTGAACTTGCGGGTAACGCGCAAACAACCCCAACAAGAAGAAAACTAGTAAAGATGAAGAAGAGAAGAGACGAATGACCAAAAGTGTTTTTCAAAGTTCCAACTACTTTTAAAGGACAACAAATTCAATTTTTACTTTTCGACCAAGAAAAGTATAGTAATGGTGCAAAATTTTGATCTTGATGTTTTAATGGATTTCAGCGAATTAAGCTCCCCTGAACTGAATCCATAAAAGTGGTGTTTGTTACGATGTCCGTATGTGCGTATGTATCCTTTTGTTGCTAGCACAATATCGGCAAAACTATTATACATAGAGGCACAACATTTTGAACGTAAGCTTGGGAATAGAACTGATTCAATTTAAGGCCAGACTGGATAATTATTAACCTTTAAATTTTAAAGTTCTCACTTTACGCAAAACTTAGAAATAGAAACGAGAAAAGCTAACAAATATTTAAAGTTTTAAAACAATTGGTATAACGATAAGGACGAAAAGTAGCTGGTCGGCCTGACTAATTTTTTTTCTTCAGAATAAATTCCATGGTAATTAATTTTGTATAAAATGCACATCATATAAGGATGCAGAAAGCAAAATGAAGAGAAGAATGTGTGGTAAATACATGTTAGAATAAGTGCACTTACATGAGTACCTGCTAACAACAATAAGTAATTTTCTAAAGCAATCTTGAAAAGATTCCAAACATGCTGCTTGCTGCTTGTGTTGTTCGTCCTCGTCCTCGGATACACCTAGGTTGTTGGTACAAGGATAAAAAATCCTATACAAGCGCTAGGCAATATTATAGCATTCTGAGGTGCTTTTGACAGTTAATTAAATTTTATACGGCATATGATGTTTACAGGCAACGTTCAATGTTCAGTCTCTACACCCTTGTCCGTACTCTTGTATCCTATCCAGGACGCGTTTATTCAATATTATTTGGCGCGTTCGTGCGCGTTTTTCAAATGCGACATGAGTTCAAAAGGCACGTCCTGTACCCTCGCCGGTGGTGGACAATATTTGTGTGCTCACCCAATATAATAAAAATAAAACAAACAACGTTACGATGTCGAGCAATTACTCCAGCATAAAAGAGTTTTCCCCCGGAAATCCATGAATACTATACAATAATACAATACAATCATACACACATACCGATACATAAACCTAACAAACAAGGACCCAGTCAAAACAAGGACTCATTGTTTGGGTCGTTCGCGCAACTTGCAGGCATAGCTCCTTTATTTGCCGTACTGACTTACGACACATAAATTTAACGCACAATATAAACATTCGTATAATATAATCATTAATTAAAAACGCGTTTTTGAAGCACAAAAGGACTCAATTAACATTAAATCGAAACGGTTTTGTGCACAGTTTCCGAACGGCGACATCAATTTTGTATTGGGACAGTTGTTTCGTGGAAATTGTAAATATGCGCGTAATTAATTTTCTTCGTCAGAGTTGCAAATGGAAATCGTGAAACTAGGACTGATTTTTATTACTTGCTCCTTGAAAGGAAATGAGTTATGTAAGTGTAGCTCACGTGTTTGGGGTGTGCGAGTGCGAAATTGAAAGTAAATTGGCAAAATGTGGGCGCCAACCAGATGTAGAAATAAAAAACATGCGTTTTCGATTGTCGTACGAAATTGATGTCAAATGACGGAGGGTGGAAAAACCTTCTTGTATTACGCGCAAAATTGAATTCATCATCGTAATATATCGGCGAAAACATTGAGGATTCAGGTTTTTAAGTACAATTTTCTTGGAAATCGCAATGTACTTCACAAAGGTAATGATGTGCAAATAAATATAACGACAAATAATCGATCGTCTTTCATTACGACAACATTTAATAAATAACTCGTAATTTAGGTTGAATTGTTTTGGCAATTTTGAAGACATCTACATATATAAATCACTTTATACTAAAAAGTGGTAACATTTTAATCGACCATAAAGTGATAGTAAATATTTATAGCTTCAAAAAAGTTTGGATCTTTATTTTTAAAACGCTTTTTTATTGGCCTTGCACTATCTCCACATCATTGTGCACATCGCGCAAGAATTGGAAAAGTTTTCCCTCATCCACATTCGTGTCCATTGCACCATCGTCATTTCCCATTATCATGATGTTCCTTTTCAAAAAGTTGTTGACAAGGATTTTTATTTAAGGCTGTAAAGCCATTTGCAGATT
>JARJDT010019081.1:0-21653 GCA_030264655.1 Leptusa sp. GC000079
CGAAAGCAAGTTGGCGTTGTTAGCGCTGACCATGCGCTGGCATAGCAAACATGGCCGGCTGGTAAGTGAGAATTGGAGAGAATCGTCATTAAAGCCTTATCAGCACGTAATCGGCATCAACGACGATGACTTTCTACGATTCAACGCTTTCAACATTATTCCAAGTGCAATGCACTTATTGCCAAGAGGTAATCAACGGGGTGCGGGTGCAATGCTGCGATTGCATCGATTTCGATATATGCCTACAGGTACGTAATGGCGACATTACAGCGCGTCACGTGACCGCGTCATACGCAATATTCATCAGTCATTCCGATTGGTGCAATAAGCGAGGCAAATTTAAATGTTCAAATTGCAATCGTGTTTTTAGTGTTTCAGTAGCGGGGCCGAGATTGGAACGCATAAAAATGACCATTGTTACAGACTTATTGTAAGTATAAATATTTTTCATTATCAATTTTAAAAATTAGATGTGGGCACCTCACAACTTTCAGAGCTATACAAACATTATCATAGTTTGCGAAAATATTAAAGAAAACTTGTATTGCTTAGGAGCCTTATGCTGGTGGAATCTTCGGCGGACGTGATAACTGGACTGGCCAGGAAGAGCTTCAACTGTTGGAAGCTATGGATCTATGTGGTTTTGGCAGTTGGGAGTATGTCAGCAAACAAATTGATTCTGGCAATAAGAAAACTGCAGAAGAAGTCAAAGAGAAATACATGACACGTTACTTCGACGGTAAAATCGGGCGCGTTACATGGGATGAATTGGGCGATTGTCGGCCGAAATTAACCGAACACACCTCTCGCGATAAAGGACCACTTGCACCAAAAGTAACTTCGCGTCTGCCGCCTCTTGACGTGTTGCCCAAGGAAGCAGTGCAGCTCGGCTATGTGGCACATCGCGATGACTTTGAGCGAGAGTACGACTTTGGCGCGGAGCGCCTCGTCTCCTCTTTGCAATCTAAACAGACCGATACTGACATGGAGAAGGTGCTCAAGTTGGCTCAGATTGATATGTATACGCGCCGACTGCGGGAACGCAATCGGCGGAAGCGTCTCGTCCGCGATTATCAACTCGTAGCGAAATTCTTCGAGAACGACCGAAAGATGCCCAAGCCGGAACTTACACCAGACCAACGGCGCTTGCGAGACAACATGAAAGTCTTCAGCCAGTTTTTAACATCAGGAGAGCATCAACGACTTATAGAGAGTATCGAGAAGGAGAGGGAACTGAGACATAGACTTGGTGTGCTGCTGAAATACAGAAGCTTGGGCTTGACGACGCAAGACGAGATCATGCATTACGAGCAACACGCCGCCTTTCAGCAACAGCAACACGTGCGACACAAGAAAGCTGTAAGTTATGTTAGGTTTTTCTGAATAGATTAGCATTGGCACAGTTAAACAGACACGGATTGTATCAGTTTGCATTTCACTTAGGGCAGCAGTGGCTCCAGAAACGCGGAGCACCACTCAGAAAACGGGTAAGCAACAAACAACAAGAATTAACTCGGATATTAACAGGGAGATTTTTTTACAGAGACGGCGAAAGCCAAAATTCCACCGACGAAAAGTACACATCGCATCACGACAACGACCAAGACAGCAGCTGCAGTTGCAGTCAGTTGGATAACAATGATCTGCCACCGATAACGACGTTGCCGCAAGCAAACTTACTTTCGGAATCCGAATTACAAGTAAATAAATTTAAAAACTTACAAAGCAACATAATAATTAGTTAATTGTTGTTGCAGTTTTGCGCCTTTCTCAGTTTGTTACCAGTTCAATACCGCATCCTGAAATGCATCATCATTCAAGATAACATCAATGCGAACGGTAAGCGCAAGAAACACGACGCTTTGTGCAATGGCACAGACGAACCGCCCACTATTAAAGATATTATCACCGAGTACTTAAGCCAGAGTGGTTGGCTGCCTAGTTGTCCTGTTGATTAAAAATTAGTTTATAAAAACGCATGCCTTGAATGAATACTGGGGATACTGGAAACATACCAAATATTAATAACATAATATTGTAAGCGCTCTTTGCATCGGTTTAGATAGTTATTAACGTCATTTCAATACCGCCATTTTGTTCATGACTTTCAAAACTAGCGTTGAGGCACTTTAAGCAAAGCAAGAATGAGATAATGAGCACCGAAGGCGATATACAAACTTATTGATAATGTTAAATTTCACCTATCTACACATAATATGCATTAGCGCTTGATTAATGGATAATACATAAAATACGAATGCACACATTAGCATTATCGCGTGTCTCCTTGTACACTCAGTTCTTTTACATTGTACATATTATATGGGTATTGTTATTGTTTAAGTTACTGTGATAAAAGTATGAAATGAATGAAAAAACTTATAGGTATACAAAGCGGTGAGAGTCGGATATGGACATGAAGATTTGCATTAATGAATTAAACTAACTTCAATCAAATTAAAAAAGTGAATTCGGGCATTTGAACATAACCAAAATTAACGCATATTTTTCGTGGAAGCGAATGCAAATTAAGAAGTGCGAACACACGAATTTCTCTTTGCTCTTTGTCAAGGTTTCATTACCGTGTACACTTATGACTTGTATTAGAACGAATTAATAGTTAGTAAGTACGAATGGAACAAAATATTGTTCGTATTCCATTTGTTTCAAATATCACTGAGTTGCAAACTTACCAATTTTCTTACTTTTTATTTAAACTCATCCACCAAATCCACTTTTTAGCGAAAAATTGATTGATTCATTTTATCTATGAATAAAAATATCGAAAGATAAGAAAGTTAATCAATTTTTCATACATATAACTGCAGATCGCATTATTGGTTTATACATTTTGCTTTGAAACGATATTTTAATTCGATAATGAATTTTCCTTTGGGGTGTTTATTGTCAATCCTCGGATTATTAACAGTCGCAACACAAAATATTTCTTTCAATAAAAATGAGACTCCTGCTTTAATGGCCCGAAAAATGATGTCTCAAATGAGTAAGTCAACTTTAATTAATATGCACAAAAGGCGCAAAATAAAATGATTTCGTATTGAAAGATTGGGTGACGGTGACATCAATCTCAACAATGTCCGACATTGAAGGCTTTCCGATGGGTAACATAAAGTCGACAAGTGACGGACCTGCCGGAAACGCCTCAGGCATTCCTTACTTTTTCACAACGGATGTCGATCTTTCTTGTAAAGATTATCTAGTTAACAACAGCGCAACGGCTTTTGCCACCATGGAGAGTACAAACTATTGCCGAGAAAATGGTTACGATCCGCAAGACCCGAGATGTCCGAGACTAATGCTTACAGGCGGTTATGTTAAAGTTTCAGATGATAACGAGAAGACTTTTGCTATGAAAGGACTTTTGGAAAAGCATCCTGAGATGAAAGTTTGGATGGAATGTAAGTCGCATGTTTCATTTGAATAGTTTTTCAGAAATATTTATTTCAGTGCCGGATTTTTATGTAAGCAAACTGGACATTACGAAAATTATCTTTTTGGGCACTTATGGTCCATCAAATAATGTCAATATTGAGGAATATTTTGCTGTTAATGTTTAACTATTTTCACAAACTATACATATGTGTTTCAATGAAAATTTTGCTTTGGTCCACAAGATTTTAAAATGAAATAATTAAGCAATAAAACTTTTTTAATCTGATTTATTATCAATTAATTAATATTTGAACAATGCTGAACGCTTGTAATTAAAGTTGGTGTGCAAAGTTCTAGTATTCTTTTTATCACTAAAAACAAATCTAAGTTTATTTTATATCAAAAATAAAAAATGTTGTTTTCCTATTTTAAATTCCTGCCATGAGTCACTCTTGTTGCTTTTGTAACATGACAATTTAAATCTAAATAACAGGTTGTTGGGAATCAATAATTTGGTTTAGCAAAAAGATAACTTGCAAAATATACATTATAACCAACGTTATAACTATCAAAATCAAGTTATTATACCTTTTCCCTCGACCTTTTCTTACTTACAATATTTTAGATTAATGTTTGCGCACTCGTTCTCATCAATCTGCCAGACTCGCCTAATAAGTTAAAAGATTTGCTTGATCTTTTTAAAATTTGTCTAAATTAAATTTAATTCTGATGTGATTATATCTCAGGGTTTACTTGGTTTAATTTTGCTGATGATAAAGTAATTATTCATTAGAACCTCGGTTAGAACCATGGAGTTAGAACAATCATGGTTAGAACTTATTTTACGTGTGTTTAGTTTTATTGAAATTAAAATCATAAAGTTCAAGGCTCACTTAAAACAAAACAACATGGTAGGAATATATTACATGTAACTGGCCAACTCCGGCATGTAAGCAGTAATAAGCATGCTAAATTGCTCGCACAACGCGCATGAACTCTTTTATTCGTGTATTATTAAGACAAATTTAGCTTGAAATAAAACATCCTCATTCTAAATAGAGAGCGTTTGATAACATTTGTTTAATTTACATTCACATTTACATACGTCAAATCAGAAAGTCAACAAAATTCATATGTGCATTTTTCGTCCTATTTCATTCTGTTTCATCTCATTAAAAATCATCCATAAATTCACCATTGCATAACTTCGTGTATGATTACACCACACAAGCTTTTTTTGTGTACGTTCACTGGACATTTTTTGGTAGGGGAATAATTACTAATAATTGCGCCTTGAATCATTTTCATAGCAAAACTGCCTATCATTGCCAGTCCCAAATCGATTTCGATTTCATCATATCCTTCAACTTCAAACATTCGTATTTATCACGCTCAGTTCTCTGATCCGCTGAATGTGAATCGACACCAAGGTTAGAACTGTAGTGAACTAATCAAATAATAACAATAAGCTGCTTGTTTATTTGATTTACGCCTAAAAATAAAAATGCGTTCGGACACGGCACTTGCTAAAATAGAACCAGAAAAGTCCAGGTAATTCCATCTACTATACCGCACTTTAATTCAATACAATATTCAAAATAGTTTACTCAAAAAAAATACAAAGCGCGCAAATTTACAAACAATTTAATTGATCAAATGACGAAGCACAAAGCGAGTGTCAATCGTAACTTTTCTTTTCATTTGTAATGTTATTGCATCTGGCAACGTAACAAAATGATTGTTATCTTTTGCAAATGCATTAAAAAATTGTTGCTACTTTTCTTGAATACGATTCAACTGTTCTATGGGTAAGTGCCAAAATTACACAGTTTCTATTAATATGTTCTACACTAACTTCCTGCACCCAACAAATCGCTGAATCCATGCATGATCAGTTTATTATTTTGATTTACACGAAACTGAGGCATGTTTGAAGAAAAGTAGTATACTAATTGTTATGACTTTTTCCGATTATGATAGCTGGTTCAATTCCAGTTGGCTGTCATGGAACAAATACTCAAATACAATGCTTAGATCCATCGAGAAGAAAATTTTACAATGTAAGTTGAGACATTTTTGTGAGCGCTCTAAAATTTGCTCAGTTATTTGCAGCGTGATTTTTGACTAGCGGTTTAAGTGGGCCTGGGAAACTGTTTTCTAACGCCTACTAAACGCCGCAATTAAAAATCTTTTTGTAATAAAAATTAAAGGATTGAAGGTTCAACGGGTAAAAAAATGCATTTCTAGATTGTAGTACAACATATAGAGGTTGGTTTGTTGACGTCGGCCCAGTAGTGGGTCCCACCGACCGAATATGGACAATTTCCATGAATGTCGAATCCCAGCAGACTCCCCTAGTGATGCTGCATGGTTTAGGTGCGGGTGTAGCACTCTGGTGCATGAATTTAGACGCGTTATCGGCAAACCGCCCCGTCTATGCGTTTGACCTCCTCGGATTCGGCCGCAGCAGCCGTCCAGGTTTCAGTTCGGACGCATTGGAAGCGGAGCACCAGCTCGTCCGCTCGATCGAAGAATGGCGCAAAGAGATGAAACTAGACAAATTCGTCCTATTGGGTCACAGCATGGGCGGCTTTCTAGCCGCTTCATATGCAATTTCCCATCCGGACAGAGTGAAACACTTAGTGCTGGCGGACCCATGGGGATTCCCGGAACGTCCACTAGAGCCCGTGAAACAAGATATACCTCTTTGGGCTAAGGCAATATTGTTCACTGTACAGCCACTCAACCCTCTTTGGGCGGTCAGAGCGGCTGGACCATTTGGACAATGGTTGATAAGTACCGCGCGGCCGGATATAACCAAGAAATTCTCGGTGTTTGTTAAAGAAGAGGCGCTCATCACGCAGTATTTGTACCAGTGCAATGCGCAACCGCCATCCGGTGAGAGTGCTTTCCATGCAATGAATAGTGGCATTGGATGGGCGAAACACCCCATGGTGAATCGCATAGCGGAAATGGACAAGTCGGTGCCGATTACACTGCTCTACGGGTCGCGCTCGTGGGTTGATAATTCCGCTGGCGAAATTATCAAAGAAAAGCGAAGCGATTCCGAAGTTAATTTACAAGTAGCCGCGTTTTGAGGTTATGTTTGCAGTTTTAAATTTAAATCTAAATTGCAGGTTATTGTTGGAGCTGGCCATCATGTTTACGCCGACAAACCGGAATTGTTCAACAAAATAGTTCTGGAAGCTTGCGAGAAAGCAGATTTACCTCCACCATCAGCTACAAGAACTAAATTAAATTTGGAGAAGCCTCAACCACAAACTGACCAATAACATGCCAGCACAGAGTACGCTGTTGCCAGTTCATTTTATTGGCTCAAAAACAATTGAGCCAACTCCAATAAGATAGTTAAGCTTAAGCAACAAATAATTAATATTAACTGTTAATATTACATACTTTGCACCTATAATTACAATAGAACTTCGCATAGACTATTAGACTGTGATACACAACTGGACATGAGATTATTTTATCATCAAATGAATGGATTCTGATTAAATGAAAATTTGAAGAAATTTGTTAGTAATTTATGTTGCAACAATATATTTATCTGCTTTATACATTTCGTACGCGAATTGCTCGGTGTGATTCGGGTCATATTCAAGGCCGATGTAATCGATTTCTAAATTAAACGATCCATTAATTTTATCACCCATTGAAATACCGAAATTTGTCACTTTATTTGTCGGCAGTGGGAATTGCCGGTCTTGCACGCGGCCTTTTGATGACAGGAAGAACTTCGAGAATGGTATCTGCAAAACGATAAGAAATATACAAAATGCCCCTTAAAAAACATGGTCGCTATGGTACGTTTTTGCAGAGACAATTATTCATAACTAAGTTTACACGTGCCATTTTTTAAAGTTTTTTGCTCCATTTTAAATCTTCCTGCCATTTTTCAGCATTGCCAATCTTACACAATTCTCGGCAGTGAAAATTGCCTGTATATAGGTCTCTCTCTAGTTTTTAAACATACTGGAGATGATGTTTTTCTTACCCTAGTGATCTGCCAATAAGGTCCTCCTCTTGTATAAAGCGCATAGTGATAAACATCATTCCACATGATATCGAAATATCCTTTGGTTGATATATTCAACAAATATGACCTGCCATCACCTCTCACTTTCATTACTAACATGTTATAAGGTGTCCAATCTAAATAACTATCTCGTTTAAACGATTTCTAAAAAAAATCTTTAAATTGAGATTTTCTATTTTAGAAGATGAAGACTTTTACCCTAGCTGGTAATGACTTAACATTGCAATAACCACTCCTTTTAACCCTACCATCTTTGGGTACTTTGGTACTCAACTCCCCCGCGAAAACAGCATGTCCTGAATTATTCAAATTAAAAGTGCACGTGCTCTTTCCTTCATTGTTATCACTATCTGAAGTGGTGATCCATTCGTTAATATTCTTTTCATTGAACCTCCAAGCAATGTCTGTCTCCCCAGGTCTGTAGATTAAGAATGGATCAGATTCGAAATGTTCTTTGACTTCTTTGGACCATAGTGCAATTTCCTGCTTGAGTTCTTTTAGACCGTCTTGTATTCGTTGGGTTGTAGTCTGCGGATCACGGGTGTCTTTATAACCTCCTTTTGGGTCGCGTTCGAAAAATAAATTATTGCCTGGCGTAACATGCAGATTTCGGTTGATTGTCATAACATTTCTTAGTTGTTTTAACGGCCTTAACATCATAGTTATTGAACAGCTCAAGTTATGATGATTAATTTCACTAAGATTTGTTTTGATTATGAAATTGAATTATTTGTAACGTGAAGGTCGTGAAAGACAGCTGACAACGTTTTGACATTTTTTCTTCGTGGTCATATGTAAGCAAACCGAGAAAAGTGATTCGTGCTGCGATTGCGCAGTGTGAAAATTAGAACGGCATAGCATCAGGATTTGTGAGAGTCAAACAAAGATGCAAACGAACGATTCACGAATCACTTTTCTTGTGAATTGTCATCATTTACATTAACGAACATTTAAATTGAAAATTGCAAATTTGACCATGAAATATGCATTTTATAGTAAAAGTATTTATGACAAAATTAGTGTAGAATTGAATTGTCAAAATAATTGTCTATACATTTTTTTCGTAAAGTGCATACGGTCAGAGATATGCTCATTTTAAACTTTCAATGATTTTTTTGTGAGGTTAGGAATTGGCCATCTAGCCCAAAATCTAATCTAATCAGTTCTATTTCCAATCACTGTTTCCAATGCGTATCTACCACCTGCCAAAAATTCAGCTCGAACGGATCAGCGGCTTAGACGCTATCGTGTTCACAAAATTAGTGCGTACAGACGCACATACATACATCACTCGGACACACGGACATCACTCCAAAACAACCTTTTTTTGTATTCAGGGGACCTCAATTCGTGGAGAACCATCAAAATCTCGGCAAAGAAAATCTGGGCCAATACGTATACTTCATAGTCTACATATTGGTAGGGTACCTAAGACCGCGAAGTAAAAAATCAAAATGCAAAATGTTGGGGTTAGTTTTTGGGATTTGATGTACACTATTGATCATAGGTAGTGGCACCCTTGAAAGATATTTTTCAAGCAATGTTGAGCGTTATGGCCATTTTCATAATCAAACTTTAGCACCTTAAATTTCCTTTAAGTAGAAGCGAATTTCATAATAGACTTTAAATTAAAGTGACCGTATGGGTCAATGTTATTTTAAAGTTTTAAAGTGCTAAAGTTTGACTTTAACAAAAGAGAAAGTCCACTATAATAAATATAATGAAAATGGTCGTTAACTTTTCGAGGGTTTTATTGCAGTAAAGGAATCTCCATGAGTAAGGGCGAACTCAGAAATTTTTATGGGCTAAATTTTGCCAAAACTTTTGATCATTAGAGTACGATGTTCGCAAGGTCCGTCGTGAAACTTTTTTAACGAAACCTGTTTCTTTGGTTTTAGTCAGTTTAACTTTTACGAGTAGTAAAAGTTCGAATCAAAGAAATGTGCCTATACCTCCACGCAGAATTCACCAATTAGTTTAAATTGCAATCGCAGACTTTGCGATAATCCACATTTTCATCAGGAGGCGGCGCTCTCGGAATTTGGTAAGGGCACCGCACAACTTCGTGGTCTCACCCAGCACAAACTAGGAAGTTGCTAGTTGTTAGCTTGGAAAGCCTCAGTCAAACAAACGTAGCTGATGATATTTCGACTCCTTCCAATTTCTTTTTGAAAATCCAATCATTACAATACAATATACCTACTTGCCTGGTCCTTTTTCAATTTAACCAATCAGACCAGTTAGACGTTGAAATTTGCCCATGAGAACATTTTTCACAATTCGAAATTGGCATTTCGCAAGTGTGTTAATCCAGCCTTGTTACAATAAATGTTAAATTATGTTCTGTTTATTTATTATTTTTATTTAAAGAACGAAATTAAAGTATGTCGTCAATCCTAAAATTGCCGCGTCACTGCGTCACGCAAATTCGAATTAAATAATAAATCAGACTTAATGCGAGAAATTGTTATTAAGCTTGTAAAAACAACTAACGAGTCGCCATTTTCACTTTATTAAACGAAAAATAAAATGTGAAACAGAAGAGAAACGAAACCCTGCTATTTTCCTCTGCAAATGCGCATGTGCCAAATGACTCTTAATTAGAAATTTTAAATATTTATACTTATATCCTTTTTAATCCTGAAAGAATGAAATTAAACCATAACAATTCCAATTTCGATAAAATCCTTCAAGTAGACATGTTTATGATTTTTCATTTATTTGTGATAGGATTAATTAGTATTAATTTGATGAAATAATAAGCGCCTTTATTAATTTCAGAGTACAGAAAGACGTAAAATAAATACGCAAGCGATTTAATCCTTTAAAACTGAAAGCAGTCGCAGTATGTCACCAACGGACTAACAATTGAATTACCTGTTTGTTTAAAAAAAGACTAATCATTTTTTAACGGAGTTTTGTGATAACAACTAATTAATACAACCCTGTTCCGTGAAATGTATTTAAATAGGACGAAATGCAACTCATCAAGTCAGAATATTAAAAATGAAGTGGTCCGTGAGATTATGTGCTCTAGTGCTCTTGGGCACTCAAATCAATGCCTCGCCAAATCCTCCCCACAATCTCCAACCCATTTTGAATGCAGTTTTAAATAATCCTGCAGTTGAGTATTTCATCAATCTAGAACCACTAAATCAAAATGCTCCATTACCAGTCAAATTCCACTACAATATTGTAAGTACAACCGTATCGCAACAAAAACCGTAAATGAGTTAATAAATGGTCAAATTAAATTTGAAATTTTGAATTGAGATCAAGCAACGCCAATATCAGGTTTAACTAATAACATTGTTATTTCAATTGATTGTATAGACGCAATTTGCCTCAATACTTCACGACTACACAATGGAAGAATATTACGTGACCACTGAAGACGGTTACAATCTTGCACTTCATCGTTTGAAAGGCCGGGAAGGCAGGCAAACAGATGATTTACCCGAATTTCCAGTACTATTCTCCCATGGCATATTCACCAACGGCTTTGATTGGACAATTTCAGACAAGCCAAAGAGTTTAGGATTTGAATTAGCCGACAATGGCACCGATGTATGGTTCGTTAGTCATCGCGGCACGGATTATTCCAACACCAATATCTATATGACCGAAGATGATTTTGATTTCTACAATTATTCCTTTCATGAGATGGGAGTATATGATCTTCCGGCTTGTATTAGATTCATCAAGGCCGTAACTGGCGCTCTCAAAGTCATCCATGTTGGTTTCTCTCAAGGTGGTGCATCCGCGATGGTCTGCTTTGCAGAATTGCCAGAATTTTGGGATGCAAATGTACACATGCATATTAGTCTGTCCTCGGCAGCACGTATTTGCCATGGAACAACTCCTCTTGTGGCCCTGTTCACATTCATGGAAGGTTTTAACTTCTTGGTAGGAACTAAACCTCCCTAATCTAAGCTAACCTAATCAAATAACTTATATGATTTTTTTTTCTTTACAGATGCAATATTTCTTCAATACAATCGGTCACATCAATTTCGTGTCGCTTTTCCAGCCCATTTTGCTTCCCTTGGCGTATATCTGCTACAATACGCGTGAAATTGGCCTCTGCGCCATAATATTGGGATACTTTTTCGACTACAATTTGTATTTCCTCTCCGATCCGGAGTTTGTGTCGCTGCTCGCATACAAATATCTGAAGGTGACTTCATCGAAGCAAATCTTCCACTTTATCCAAAATTCCTACAACTGCGAATTCGCCAAGTACAAAGAATATCCGACTGATGAATGGGAATATTATGATGTTACACATGCGGTGAGCACCAAGATGTATGCGTTCCACAGTGTCGATGACCATTTCGTTCCTGAACAAAACATCTACGACATGAAAAATGCCATGACTGGCACGGTATTGAATGTGTATATTGTCCCCAAATATTTCCACATAAATATGTGTTTCGATGAGGAGGAATTCGCTAATTTGCGACAAGACGTCTTGGGGTTGATTTACGCCGAGAATTCGATTGTGCCACTAACCGCTCCATAAATATACGGGTTAAATTGCTTCTGTTGAATATTTTGTTATATTTGTAAATCGTAATGAATAAAACTAAATGGTTTCCTTAAATATTTATTATCTGTTTCAAAGTTAGAATTTGAACGTGCTTTTGTTTATTTGAATGTTAATTTAATAAAAATATCCATAATGAGGTTATTCCTTAATTCATTTCAAATCTCCAAATCCCCGTTAATTTTAAATTTCACCTGCGTCGGCAAATTACGCACGAGGCAAAAGCCGTCAACGTGAACTGCGTGCTCTTACAAAAAGGTGAGACTTATTAGATAATTTTACTTTTGACTGTTTTCCTTATCCTACTAATGTAGGTTTTGGAGTTGGATTAGTAGGAAATAAAGGAGTATTTTTAAAAGTTTCCCATCCGACTCCTTGGGTCGGTTAGACTTTTAGACGAAAAAATATACATTCGCTGCTGTTCGACTTCGCAAGGCAACAAGAGTAAACTAGATGCTTGATGCTCGTCGGTTGCAGCAAAAGCCCATGTTAAACAGCAGAACAGTGCAACGTAAATCAGAATCGAGTACAAAACCAAAGTACACGAGTGACGCACGTGCGAGGGCATCATGTGCATGGATTCGTTTGCGTTCTATAATTACGTACACTTTCGCGTCAACTTTTTAATCTTTTTATTTTCAGACAAGCAGAAACAGACAGACATGCCGCACGCGGCACGCCCGGGCACTCGCCGATTCTTCGTTGGGGCATAACATTTTTCGATTTTTTCTTAATACTGCGCTTTATACAAGGTGTTGCAAAAATATCGTCATTCCTAAAGTTGGTTGCGCACGTGGAAAATAATTAGCATCGACGCAGCTTGCATTAGCGTTTAACGTAAATTTATTTATTTATTTATTTATTTGCATGATTAATTTTACCCATTTGTTCCAAAGAATATTCAATTTTTGAGAGATTGCATGCGCAAATAAGAGTTTATTGCGTTATTACTTTTGGCACATTATTTTCTCAATAAAGCAATTCATTCCCGAGTAAATTTGCAAATCTTGTTTGTCTAGCTAAAACGAGGAACTCTTATCACACTTTTTAAAATATGAAACTGATAACTCCGCATCTTGTTAAAAATGTAACGATATTTTCGTATTCGCATTGATTGCATAACAATAAAATCGTATTTGGTTTCTTGCGATTAAAGGTGGGTAGTAAAGAGTAAAAGAGAGATCGGCGGAAGTTTCAAGTTTCGACATCGACATGTCTGAACATGTTTCATTTTCCGTCTTTATTTATTTTTTCTTATCGTAAACGTTATTCACATGACACTTTTGCCACTTGGTTAGTATACTTACCTACTTGTTCACGCAGCAAGCACATGCACTAACTCTTGCATACAAAAATGCAAAGTGGCATAAACGGCGCACGGCAAATGCATAGCCAAAGTAAAAACTTCCACTCGTCGACTCTTTCCTCTTATACCTTGTGAATGTGCATCCTCAGCTCTTTCAGTCTTCCAATTCATTTCAATTCCACGAACTAACCAAGCTGAAGCCTGAAGGCCTGAAGCTACCTGTTTTTCTCTTGGAATTCAATTGCAATTTTAAATGGACAACCAACAGTAAAATTCCATTCTATTGTGTTGGTACTTTTCCTTTTTTCCCCATAATCAAAACGCCGCTATTTCTGGAACGTTAAGGAAATCATGACTCATACCTATAACGAGGCAATAATAACAGATGAGTAAAGTGATAAAAGAAGAGAAACAGAGGTGAATGAATGGTGGTGGAAAACTTCCAAAATGACAAACTGTTTCCTTCCATTCCCCAGTGAGTGGGTTTGCCTGTTCTATTGATTTGTTTATTGATGCTTTTCGCATTTCGCACGCATCGATGCGCTGGCTGATATGCGATTCATGTAAATGTTTCTCTCGCATGGACGATTATCTCCTGCTTGAAACATGTCCAGACACGGATTTGCTGTGTCAAGTCATAAATTGTATAGTTTTCTGGTTAACCATAGTTAACCAGAAAACTAAAACTGGAAGCATTTGTTGATAGTGAAGTAACATGGCTACATTGCAACTTCGCCATTGGCTTGAGCCGGGAAACAGTAACCGACATAACTGAATTTACTGAATGTTCAAGTGCTAGATACGGCTCTGCCATTACTTTTCTCTTTTCTCATTCTGCCTGGTGCATGTGTTGCATGTGCAGACGTAGAAGCGTGTAGAGTCGAAACGGCATTTGGCTCGCGGCATGGCATTATGATATTTGTAGGCAATGCAATGTTATAGGCCGTTATAGGATAGGATAGGCATCGTATTCGTTTTTTTGTGGCGCAGAAAGGCAGCACGGAGTGTGCGCCAATTTGAAAAAGCGCCAGGGTATCAGCACACCGCTGGGCGCATACCGAACGGCGCATGCCATCGCATTGTATGGATTTACTCCGAGTCGAGGATGTTGCTTGAAGAAGACTGAAGAACTCTTCTCTTCCCCCTTAGCAGTCATTATTCGATCTCTATTATAAACGCGTGCATCACTCCCAGTGCGATATTTTTTAATTGTCGCCAGTGAAGAGCGCACCAACTTCGCCGCCAAGCAACAATTTGAGAGAATAAGTGCGTGCACGCAATTCCAATGAATTAAAATTAAATCAATTAAGTATCAACATGCGGTCGCCGGTGTCCGTAAAAGTGTGAGCGCGCGCGCGAGACTTGTGCACAAAGAAGTCGCGATAAGAGCGCAACCCAAAGTCAGGACATTTCCATTGCCATTAGTTAAACTCATCGTTGGTCGCTACAGTTTCGCACACAAAGACTCTTTACTGGCTTCCTAAGCGTATACAACTCGTCCACCGAATGGATTTTCCCACTGGTTGCCAAAATAATACAGCGAATTCGTTTATCATCAAGTCGTTGAAAGCCGATGATTGCTGGCGATACGGTTTCAAGAAAAAGGCGGCCGGCTCTTAGGTATTTTCCTTCTAATCATATCAAGTGCTTCTCGTTTTCATTGACAATTTTTATTTCACTTTAAATTTTATTTATTATTACGAAACAAAAGACTTAATTTATACACATTATTTAAAAAAAAAACAAAAGTTCACAACTTTCAAATTGAGGCGGCCGTTAAACAGTAACAAACGAAACAAACGAAATAATCATGGCGTACGAAGACGATATTCTGCAATTAATCCCGCATGAAGAATTGCCTGAATTGCGCGATATGTACAAAGATCATCTGCCGTTCGCGACGTATGTCTTCAGTTTCTTCAACATCGCGTTGAAATGGTTGCGAAGCAAACCGGAAGAACACTACATGACCTTCTTGGCCCCTTATGGAGATTGGAAGACAGATGGAACTTTTATTGTTGTTAACCAGGTGAGTTTTACTTGATTAAAAGAGCAAACACTCTGTATATGGAGCAATTGCATCACGTTCAACGACGTTCACATGCGCAGCCCGCGTATTGCATTTCTATATTTAGCTCGCGGAGCGAGAACAAGCATTCTTTTAACCGGGTACTTACAATTATGATGGGATTAAAGGAATTTTCTAAGGGTTTTTCACGTATTTCACACACCATGTGTCAAACTGAGGGATAAGTTCAAGGTCGTTAATTTTCCAGCAGCAGCTTTAACACCACTTTCAAAATGATATTTGATTAGCTTTAGAAAATTATAGATAGAAAAATTAATAGGTTGTTGCGTGATGCTTGTTTCGTGATCGTGAATAAACACGCACACGAACAAACCCTGATTCCGACACTGAACCGAAACTGTGAACACGTGAACGTGAACTTTATCTGCTTCCGCGTCAATAATTGATTGTGTTTCCACCCTACCTAGCTAGATCCAGTTTAACAATTACTCTCAATCTTCTTTAATCGTTTTTTTATTATTACTTAATTATCATTTCAATATGGATCCCATATTTGGTCGATAGCATGAAAAATGAATCCTTTTCGATTGAATTGTTAACGGTTTCCACTAACTTGAAAGTTGGCAGTGTGTTACTAACAACCATCAATATTTCTCATTGATGATTTGGATGTTTCTTTTGATTGCACAGCTTGATTGTTTGCAGTGGAACTGCTACGATTTATTCATGTTTACGCTGGACAGTAAATGCGAACGATTGTACAAGGCGCTGATGGAATCGAAACGCATTGACTGGAACAACATGGTGCAATTCTATGCGGTGCACCGCGAACATTGTGATATTATTTATCGCGTCATTAGAGAGAAAGAGTTACCAATCAAGTACGACACCAAGACCGACCTATGGTGGACGCCAAGGGAACGCGCGCTCAAATTCGACGTCGAGTAAGTTCCTTTGCTCAAAATGGCGGCGAAATGTAATTTGTTCTTTTGTGCAATTTAGCTGCCCATCTGATGTGTATCTCGGCCCATTGAAGCCACACCATGCCACCACAATCAATTCAATCTGGCCACACCGCTTCCCGGGTTCAGAGGGCTACATCAGCCACTTTATTAAGATGAATGGCGGGCGCGGCCTCTTCCTCAAAAACAACGATAAGCTCGTCGCCTGGGTGTTGAAGAACCAACTCGGCACCCTCGTGGTGCTGCAAACATTGGAGGACTACAAGCGCAAGGGTTACGGCAGCCTGGTAACGGCGGCGCTCAGCAAGGAGATCGCCGAAGAAGGCCACAACCCCTTGGGCACCGTTCTCGTCAACAACAGCGCCTCGCAGGGCATGTTCAAGAAGCTCGGCTTCGAAATACTCGATTACAGTCGGTTCATTGGCGTTGATGGCAGGAGCAAGTTCAATGGGCATACGAATCATAACGGTTTGTGTGCTCATCTCGCCCAGCCAATATTGTATTAATCACTTTAATAACAATTACATAACCACTACCATTACATACCTATATGATAGTTGGAGGAAGTTTACAAGTAGTTTATGTAAGTGCTCGTTGCAGTCATCATGTTAGAGTTTTAGATATTTCTGCGGCCAATATTACATTTAAACGGTTCTGTTAGTGCTGGGGCGCATGCGCTATGCGCCCTAGCAAGACGCATGATGATTTTAGCGAGTTTAGCGCCTAAAATGTTAGAGGAAGCGTTACAATTAACAAAAGTAAAACTATAATAGAGGTATGTATTATATAATCGAATTAAAGTTGATGGATTTTAGTTAATTCAAGATTCAGAAAATCAGCACGTCGTCTCTTAATCGTTCGTATTTAGTGATTGATAACTCCTCAACTCAGATATAAGTATATGTATTGAGACATTGAGAATAATTATATTGTATTGTATTGTCTTAGACTTGATTCGAGTTTGAAAATATTCAGCGATTTCTTAGTGAATTCACATTATATTCGAATTTATATCCACCTACAAATTTGATATATCTACTACCTACCAGTGAACTAACTAACTATATTTACACAAATTTGTCTTCAACTCATAGTTTTAGGATTTAAATTAATTACCTACCTAAAATCTCAGAAAAAGTACAAATACTGAATGTTATGTGACCAAACATACATAATTAACTTGCGTTTTAATTCAAATCATTTTCTAACGTGTTTGTTTGATAAAATTAAGTCGTTTGCTTATCATATATTATCATCATGCATGCATATTGTATCAGTGCGTGCATCGTGCAAGATTTATTAGTTAATCCCAACGTATATTATTATGCATATTATATTAATAGATTTTATTGATTTTATTACCTATACAAATTATTAAAATGAATTATATTAAAAGCGTATACTTGCAATTAATTACATACATATACAAACAATTTTAGAATGTGAGCTGTTTGAAACTTGTTATAAAATAATCTTTAGTGAGTACTTATTTAAATATCCAAAATAAATGGATTAATTGACTGAGTATATTTTATTTTATTTTCCATTTTTTTCTATCTACATATATGTATATTTGCGCACTTTAACACTTAAAGTCCGCAAGTGGTTAGTGATTAATTATAATTATCAACCATTAATCAACAAACTTTTATTATAAACATCGTAAACACTTTAAATTTCCACTCAAACGGCAACAAATCAGTGTATTAAGCCTTATTTACACTACGAAATCGTCTTGCTGATCTGTACGTACACGATGCGTAAAATGGCCTTTATATTTATCTAAACACTATTAATTTGAAATATGAATTGAATTGATCTTCAAATATCAACATAATCAACCATCGACGATTTTGTTTGGAATTAGCCCCAATTGATTGATATTGAAACAAACAATGCACTCGTATTCTTATCATCAATTAAGTATACTTGAGGTTCACACTGCTACGGAGGCATCTGCAAGTACTTTAATAGGAGATATAGATACGACAAACCATTCTCGCCCCGCGTCTATTTAACCCAATTAAGCTCTACTTGTAATGCTTGTTGTTGCATTCAAGAGCATTCGTTGACTGGCTTTCGTAGAAATCGTACCGATACAAGTGTTCGCTTAGTATACTTTGTAACGTGTAAATTTAAAATTGGGCACGATGAACATATTAATTCTAGCTCTCGTTGGCATTTTGCCGTTATGCCAGGCTTATATCGTTGAACCTGGGCCGGTTGTGGCGGCAACTAAAGGCGGCGTCTGGCCGAAACCTTTGGATCAGTCAACGACCAACCAATTTTTCGTTATTGATCCAATCAATTTCGAATTTCAAGTGAGTTTTTTTTAAATTCTTTTAAACCTAATTAAAGACTGATTTGAAAACGACATTAATTTATTGTAAAATTTCTTTTCAAGGGTGACGATGCAACCGATTGTTCACTATTATCAAACGCTTTCGACCGTTACTGGCAAATTATCAACAATCATGGTGTTGGTAATGTTCGCAAAGTATACAAACGTGAGGAAGTGACATCAAGCGATAATTTCTTGGGAAAATTGAATCGCTTGCAAGTTTCTTTGATGCAACAGTGTACAGGCACAGAACTACCTTCAGATTCAATGGACGAATCATGTACGTATCATAGATTAACTTTTTTTCTATTCGAAATTGTATAATATTTTTGCACTACTGCGCAGATGCAATCAAACTAAGCCAAGAAACAGCGCATCTGGAAGCTCCCAGCATTTGGGGTGCAATTAGAGGCTTGGAAACTTTCTCGCAGCTGATCCATTACGCACACGATGGCAGCACGGTACGTACTACCCCTAATTAAATAACATTTTTAAATTAAAACGTAATTTATTAGTTAGTGGTGAATGCAACGAGTATCATGGACAAACCGCGTTTTGCTTTCCGCGGTTTATTAGTAGACACATCACGTCATTACATCCCCAAAGACATTCTCTTAAAGAACTTAGATGCAATGGCTTACAATAAACTCAATGTTTTCCACTGGCATATAACTGACGACCATTCTTTCCCATACGAAAGCATCAAATTCCCCGCGTTGAGCCAACAAGGCGCATATCACCCTACAGCTCTAGTGTATTCGCAACAAGACGTCAAAGATATCATCGAATACGCAAGACAGCGTGGGATTCGTGTCATGGTTGAGTTCGACACGCCGGGACACACGCGTTCATGGGGTGAAGGTATTTCGAAAATTCTAACACCATGTTACAAGCATGGCGAACCGACAGGTCAATACGGACCAATGGATCCGAGTCGCGACGAACTCTATGAATTCGTCGAGGATTTCTTTGGCGAAGTTATCAAAGTTTTCCCCGAACAATATTTACATCTGGGCGGTGATGAAGTTGGCTTCGAATGCTGGGAAAGCAATCCTGCCATTACGCAATTTATGAAAGATCAGAATATGACTGGCGATTACGTCTCACTCGAAAGTTACTACATTCAAAAATTGTTAGACATTGTGCATGGTTTAGGGGGACAGTCGTTGGTTTGGGAGGAAGTGTTCTCCAACGGCGTTCATTTACCTAATAAGACAATTGTACACGTGTGGAAAGGTGATGGTTACACTGTTCTTAAAGAGGTTATCAAGGCGGGAAAACCGGGATTGCTGTCCTCTTGTTGGTATTTAGACTATTTGGCAACGGGCGGTGACTGGGAGAAATATTACAGTTGCGATCCGCATAATGTCAACGCTAATGAAGAGGAACTGAAATTGATTTTGGGTGGCGAAGCTTGCATGTGGGCGGAAAGCGTCAATAAATTCAATGTTATATCAAGGATGTGGCCGAGAGCTTCAGCTACGGCTGAAAAATTATGGAGTGTCAAAGATGCCGATACCTATTCGGAAGCAGCCAAGAGGCTAGAGGAGCACACGTGCAGGATGAACGCGAGGGGGATTGACGCACAACCACCTAATGGACCTGGTTATTGTTTATAATTCTAATATTTTAGAATTTAAGGTTCAAGTTAAAAATACTTAGGCATGTATAACCGTTTTTAAATAGTTTTCAAAGAAAAATCATAATCGCTATCGAACGCGATTGTCGTTTGTTTTCCAACTCCTATGTAATAACATTTAGCAAACATGTGAAACCCGCATTTTTGGAAGACAGCTTTCGATGCTTTATTTCCCATTGAAATTGTTCCGATTGCGATTAATTCATCGATTTTGTTGAGATGATCAGTAAGCGTGTTCAACAACAGAGCACCCAAACCTTTTCTTTTATATTCATCTCTTGTTTGTAAGATGCCTATCAATCCCATGCTATTTATTAGCACCCAAGCAATTAGCTCATTATTCGATTGGGAAAATATTGCATGTCCGCCATTCATAGCAATTAATGTTTTGACATATTTTTCGGAGCCTTCGTAACGGTATGGCCACAAGGCATTTATTGTTGCTGCATGTTTAGTCTCAATGTTCCCCAAGTAAAAACCATTTGGGCAATTTAAATTGACATGTAATCTAAAATATTAAAAATATTTCAATGGTATTAGGAAAATTCATTTGCTTTTTACTTGAAATTTGCGGCGTTGTTTGAATTTTTCCATAAAACACTTTCTTGAACGAAAGAAATATGAATATTGCGTTCCTTTAAGACATCGATAACAGGTTGATAAAGGTTTTCGTGAAGTGCATAGATCAGAACTTCATTGGTCCAATCAATTACATTAGTATTTTTCAACGATTCGCGAAGACGCACACATGATTTATCCGTTGTAAAAATGAATAAGTCATAACAATTAAACTAAAAATAAAACTAACTTGTAGACTTATAACAAATTTGAATTTGTTCGTGAATAAATGAGCGCAAAAAGAGATAAGCTAGATAACAACAGGCAACTTACTGTTAATAATGCAATGATTGTACCGTCAGGTTGCCATTCGCCATTTGGTGCAAACACTGTTATAAGTTTATTGTTTATTTTGGACCAGTTTACTGTATTTTGCATGAAGTTAAACGCATGTGGTGCATAATTTTTATAATTTGCGTAGAAATCGCGAAGTTTTGCGAGTTCGCCATGCGATAGTTGTTTTAAACTGTCCATTTAACAACTTGACAACTGCGCAAATCAACAGAATAGTTCAAAGTAATTAATATCAAAGATAAAATGAATGCCAAGATTATGATATTTACTTCTCGCTTGAAGAGTGCTTGAACTTTTGAAAACTTTCAAACAAATGGCAACTATGCACAGGCTCCGGGCTCGTTGCCGGCCGTTTTCGCGAAGCAAACGCGCGGTTTTCGTGCGACGCATGTGCAATAAAGCCCAACCGACCACCATACTGTTTTCCCGTGTCTCGCTCGTCTCGGGTTGCTGCGCTCCGCTCAA
>JARJDT010019083.1:0-16551 GCA_030264655.1 Leptusa sp. GC000079
CTTTTAAATTTATGGAGTAGGCGAAAAAATATTATGCGTCTTCAGTGATAAACTATAAAACTTTAAAAAATTGTATTGATAGGAGGTCGTCATGTTTCGCCGCTTGATCTTCAACAAATGCCATCACCGCGTGATCACGACCATGATCGTCGGAAAAAAACACCGCGTAGCATCATCCAGCCATCCAGCAGCTCGGAAGACATTAGTCCCACCGAGGACATCCTCAAGGAAGCGAAAGAGCGCCTCATGAAGCTGGAATGCGAGAGCCAAGCGCTTGATCGGCACTTTGACAGTGTATCACGGACGAATTTACGCAATGTGGACTCGAATGCCACCACGATAATTCAAAATTTTCAGGCGAACGTCGCCATGTTACGTGAAAGCCTAACTAGGATCTTTCAACAGGATATTAGTTCGATTAGTAAAAAACTCGGACCAAATAAATCTAATAAAACAACATTAGGAACATCAGATAAAGATAAAGCTAATGAAAACAAATTGCTTGATATTAATGTTGATGATGTCGATACGATTAGCGGAAAAGTTGAAGAAAGCGGAAACGTGGACTTGAAGACTGAAAGTGCCAAAGAACAGGAACATAATAGATCATTGGAAAGCATTCAAAGTACAAGTCCAAGTAGTCCGTGTCCAACACTGAGCGAACTCTTACATTCGTATATGTCGTCAATAGATTTGGATAATATTAGCAATCTAGATGGAATATCATCAGACGTCTGTGAATGGTTGGATGTTGGTAAGTCTTGATATTTAATCAAGTTTTAAATTTTGAATAATTAAATTCAAAACCTCATTCAACGTGATTTTGTAAATAATCTAATCATTTTCCCGTTTATTAGATTAATTTCACAATATTGAAAATATGTGTAAAAGAAACTTTGAGTAGACTTCGCTTTTAAGACAATGGAACTGGAAAAAAATGCCACAAAATAAAGACAAATTGTAAATACAGAATATAGTTTTTTATATGTTTCAACTAATTTATTGTACAAATGCTGAAATAAACGTTATTAACAATTTAACTTATTCTCTTATTCAGAAACCAAATTTATCTTTTCGTTTTTTTGTATTTTATTGTGCATTTCTTTTAAAAACTTTTTAGAAAATCGGCTGAGTGTTTTGTTCATAACCTATTACAAAATAGAAAAAATCCTTCCGCAATTTTGTTTTTCATCTTGGAATTGGAATAGTATATTATCATTGAAATTCACTCAAACTATCTTTCCCATAGTAACTCTTGTTTCATGTACAAAGCAAACAATTTAAAAATAGAAAACCGTTACAAAAATCAAAAATATACTACAAATTTATATCACTTTTCAAAAATTTCATTCAAAATTAAAATAAATACAATCTACTAATAGAAGACAACCAACTAAAGGTAGAACATTAAATTTGAAGACATTCCGGTATTTGGCATTCCTTGATTTTCATTTACTTTACTTTCTTTCAATTCGGATTTTTATATCTATATTCAAAATTTATTTGAGTTAGTTCTTAAATCTAAGTATTAAATCTATTTATAAACGTGTAAACTTTAGTTCAATTTGTCAAAATGTTCCGTTTTTCGGGTTATCTTTTATAATCTCTTAAATCTTATAAATTAAAGCTGACATTGCCTCTCTGATG
Source organism: Leptusa sp. GC000079 (assembly GCA_030264655.1). NCBI lineage: Eukaryota > Metazoa > Arthropoda > Insecta > Coleoptera > Staphylinidae > Leptusa > Leptusa sp. GC000079. The sequence continues at coordinate 1,648 of JARJDT010019083.1, forward strand.
CTTTAAACTTGCGCTAGCACGCGGCGAATTGGCACCTGTGATGCGTAGCCATGACTTAGTGGGCGTATAGGGTGGCGATGACGGCGTAGGAATGTCTTTGAGATAAAGTGGAGCTGCCTTGGCGTTTGGCGTCGATGTGATACTAGGTGAACCCAGATTTAGATTGTATTTTACAACACTTGGACTTGCCCAACTAAAACAACACACAATTAATAATCATCATCAACTACTCAGTCTAAACTTAGTTTAAACTTATGTTACTTACGTTGTGCGTTCTTTTTCATTAAATAAACTTATAGCGTGCTGCCATCGATAAATATTGGGATAATCCTCGGGAGTAAGATCACATTCGGCATATTTCAAGGCGTTAAATGCAGCATAATCAACTTTTGTTGGAAAATCTCTGAAAATTTTAATTCATTAACAAATCAACTAAAAAAATATTAGACTTAAGTTAACTTACCCTTCAATAAAAATCTCTATATCAGGCAACTGTGTCTCATGAAAGACTTCATCGTCTTCGACTTCAGCATCTTCTTGGTCTTCTTCTATTTGACTCGGTGTCCCAGGAGGAGTAAAAAACTCATCTTCATCATCATCTTCACTAGAACTTGAATTGAAGTCCCCACATTCTCCATTAATATCAGGATTATTCTCTTCAAACGACAATTTCCGCGGGAAATCTTGCATGACCAACGAAGTAAACTTTTGCCTTTTGTTGCCGTTAAGTTTCCTAGAAACCTTGCAGTTTTCCCAGGAACAAGTACATGCTTTCATTTGCAACCAGGCATTAACACATTCATTTTCAGATGCAGCATCTTCGAAAACTTTATCATTGTTAAGAAAATCGAGTAAAAACGTCAATAAACACAGTGTATGTTGGCTTTTCACATTAATATCAGTTTTCTCGTCATCCGACGAATAATCATAGTTTTTACTGCTGAAATCCATCCACCCATCAATGCGATTGATAACATTATCCATGTTGGTATTTTGCAGAAATTGCACCAGTAATGACTTGATCAAATAAGCAAGGCGCCCATGAACTCGCGACATATCGACTGATTCGAAGCGATTGTCGCCCATATAGCTCACCATGAGAAGCTGCAACTGCTTGACTTGGCCTTCAATCAACGTGCACGTTTCCTCCTCGCCTTCGAGTAAATAAACAATATCGTTGGAGATGCGTTTGGCAAAGACTTGCAATGATTTTTCGATGCAGAAGCATGGGTTTAGCGTGAGTGACAATGTGCATTGGTCATTTTCATGCTGCAAATCACCGTTATTGTTGATATGAAACGAGTGTGAATGAGATGAATGATTGTGACTGGATGTCATGAGACTGTTTTCATTGATTGTACATGCCTGTAAAGCGCGACACAGTTCCCACATTGGACTTTCAATTTGCTTGTTTGTTTGTGGTTTTGTTTGCTGGGGTGAATTCTCATTAACACTCGTTTCACAACATTCACTTAGATTATGCAATGAGGGACTTGAACAGTCATAACGCGCCGTTATGCGTTCACTTAGATAATTCTCAAATAACCGCAACCCATCTTCTGAAGCCAAGTCAATGAAGCTGTCCAGAAAAGGCCAATATTCGCGCCATCCTACTTCCATCTTCTTTGCCAAGTTGTTCCCAAGTCGTTCCAAGCCTTTCTCGTGGTCTTTCATCTTCAAAGCGGCGATTCCGGACGTTGACGTTGTTTTTAAAGGACTGCCGAAACTCAAAACGCGGGGAGGCGTCTTCCATAACTTCCGAAACTTTTCCGCTCCGTCTTTATTCATTGGTCCTGCATAAGCACGGATTTCCATGCGGGGGCTTAAAGGATCAAGATTAAAATTCTAAAATAAAAATATAATTTAAATCAGCACATAGAGAGATTAAATTGATTGGGTGGTACCGGTGGACTTGTTGGTGAGAACGGCTCGCCGATCGAAGGCGGCGCACAATTATCTTCACTCCGGAGGACAGGAACATAGTAGTTGTCTTCGAGCAACATGGCGATTTGCTCGCTGAATAATTGGCGGTCTGGTCCATCAAATCGGTCACAAATAATCTCTTTCGGTCGCTTTCCATATTTATTCGGTAAGCTTTTATCACATTGTGGAAATGAAACGAGGACTTCGACGCATTTCGGCGCGCCAAACTTGACCGCAAAATGCAAAGGGGTTTCGTGGAGTCCTTTATCAGGTGTGTTCAGATACAAATCAAGGAGGATTTTTGCCCGGTCTGCTGGATCTTTATCATCACTGTATAGTTTTTTTATGAATTTTATATTGGCTATTGTATTCAGTATTAGTTCGCACATTAGGGGATTTTTCGCTCTTGCTCCTATGTGCAAGGCATTATATCGAAATCCTTCCTACAAAATAAATCAAAAATCAGTAAAGTACACTGCAGACTACGTGATTTTAGTTAATGTTTTTTTGTCATTTCACCATTTCGTATTCATAGCGTAATTACAATTAATTTATGAAAAAATCATTAATAAAATCATAAAGAAAATCACATGGTCTACGGTCCACTTTAGCCTTTAACATGCATGAATCTAGTGTTTTTAAACAGTTCCAGTTGGATTTATTATCAACAATAAAATGAACTGTAAAGCTGATAACACAAAAACGACTTTCAATAGTTAACAACCAATTGCAAATAAAGCATTAGTGTATGTGGCCATACAAAAAGAACATGAACAAATAATAAATGTTTAATTCCTGTCTGAAACTTACTTGTAAAATGGATGGTGTGTCACCAGAACCAATTAAATATCTAGGATTATCCCAAATAGTTTTTTGTACAAAATCAAAATCACCACTTTCAATGCCCTTCCGTAACTTAACTAAATGTTGTGGAGTGGGTCCCCTAAAAGGACTATGCTTCTCGCCAACATTGGGATTCTCTTGCCCATTTTTAGCATCCATGGAAATGTTAGGATATTCAGAGCCATTCTCGGCGAATTCCACCGCGTCCCCGTACAAATCAAAGACTTTAAATCGGGCTTTCTTATATTTTTTCACCAATTTAAATGCTTCTGTTTTGTCATCGAACACAGTGATGAAAGCTTCACTCTCTTCGATTTGGACATCAGGTGGAATGTACACCCCGTAAAACACTACCTTTTCTATCACGTTCGGTACTTCTTTTTCGCCCATTATTTTCGTTAACAAGCATCCAGTGCCTCGACTTGCAAATGAAAAAGGGGTTGAAAAAGAAAAGACTACTCGCAAAAATACTTTGAAAAATACTCGAGACGTTTTCTTGGAATTTTCAGGTTATTGTTGCTTTTCTCATTTATTTTGAGTGGAATTGAAACAAATGAGGATGTTCTAAATTTGTGCGAAGAGTTTCGGAACAAGGTCGCTCTTAATATTTTCGTGTGAAATTAATTGGAGTATTCCAAAAATAAATTATACTGCGTTGTTTTGGTCTGTTTGCCTCGATGAAACTGTAAAATCGTTTTCGTTTTGAAATGAGCAGAAATAACACGTCAACTCGACGAGCTCATGTTTTTGTTTGGCCTTTGTTTAGGGTCCCTAGAAATAAAGAGGCCACAAATCAAATGTTCCTAGTTTACTTCACATTTGTGATTGGCTACCACAGCAGCGCCAAATTTTAAAATCTAAAATGGCTCTAAATAACTTCAGAGTATGTGATATTCTTTATGATTTTATTGATAATCGCATCAAAAGTTACTCGATCATAAACAACTTAATTAAAGAATTAACTCGAATAGGACTAAATGTTGTTCTTTACGATGATATCACACAAAAAGCATAAAAGGAAAAACAAAGCCAAATTCATTGTATTTCTTTGTTCTTTTTTGAGTTACTTCTATTTAAACTGAAGATTAACACATCAGAAAAATCTAGGACAGGAAAATAGACAAAAACTTTATAACAGAACTTTAATTTCTGGCATGTAATAAAACTGCTTGAAATGATTCCCTATACAGATATAATCATACTAATTATTCATAATTTTTGAATTTGTATCACCATGATGATAAAAGGTTCATGAAAAACTAAACATTATGGGACTTTAGCTACTTTTTTGCAACAGTTGTGCAAATCTGTTGGTAATTAATAGTGAAACATCAATAAATCGGTCAACGCAGTTTGTGAGACAGGTTTCAGTGCGTCCATCTAATTTATTCCCGGGTTTGTCCACGCATTTGTCCCAGCAAACATCGTTGAATTCGTGAATCTGCAAGTTCAAACGCAAACGATGCATCAGAAAATTAAATGTATGAAAGTGAGGTTAGAAATCGTCCGAACTCACTTGTGCGTTGAATTGAGCCTTTTGCTTTTCCATCATGAGAAAGTCTTGTAGTTCTTTATCGCCGGCCTTATCGGGGAAATTTGTATCACCGAAATCAGTCATTTTGTGTTAGAAATTGCAAAAATTTTAAAAATTACGGCAGTGCGAGATTGACAAACGAGCTTGACTACAAGAATTGAAGTACATTCGGTTGCATAAGTAAATTTATTTAAAATATACAGAGTGTTATAAGATATTTTATTAGATTAATTTAAATTAAATAGAGATAAATTCTTAATAAATTATACATTGGCAATGCCGGTTTTTTCAATCTGTTCCAATAACAATTTTAAATTGGTATCAAATAATTCACACCTAACCGGCATTTCTAAGGAATAAAATGGATTCTTAAGAGCATAATCAGCATACAACTCATAAATTCTCTTAAGTAGAAAATCCATATGAGCTTGAGATGGTTCTGCAACAACCATCATCTTCACCCCTGTGATAGTCTGAAAGCAGTGCAACTTGAAAGTGTCTGCTTCCAATACTTCAATGCCTGAGCACTTAGGTTCTGGACTGAGTTGACTTGCAATTGCAAACAATGGATAGAACATGCTAGCAAGGAAGATTTTCTCATTTGTGGTCATTTTAGGTCTGCCGAATTTCAATGATATTGGATAGTTTTCTTTATCAGCTATTACTTCCAATGCATCTCTGCCATCATCTAACTGTCTCCCTGTTATTGGTAAGCCATTAATTGCGTATAAAACATGACCCACTGCAAGAATAAAGTGTTTTAACTGTAAAATTGATCATTTATATTTACCATTTATTCCATCTCGTTGGCCGAACTCTACTATAATTTTCTTATTTTCGCATTTTAGTTTGATATCAAGGGGATATGAAAACGTTTTTTCGGTCTCGATCTTAGGCGTGTTGTGATCGAGATTAAAGATCAAACCACCCGATTTTGAAACGATGTAAACTCCATGAATTACCATTTTTGTGCTTTGTATGTTTGTTAATTTGAAGAAAACAGTTGTTTTCCGTACTTTCTCAAAGCAATTGAAATGTTTCAGTACTTTACCATTTTGCGATTTGCGCTCATTATTAAGTAAACTAAAGGCCAATTTTACATGTAACGACTTATCGTACGGTTTTGTTTGATGGTAACTCTCGGAGGAACACTTGCATCTTCGTCACCGCGGATTACCAATTTTAGCCAATTGACGAGAAAAGTGATTCGTGCTGCGTTTGCGCAGTGTGAAAATTAGAACGGCATAGCATCAGTATTTGTGAGAGTCAAACAAAGATGCAAACGAACGATTCACGAATCACTTTTCTTGTGAATTAGAAACATACCTAGATAAGGCGGCAGGCTTGGCCTACATGCACTAAGTACTTGATCAAAGGACGACTCCAAACCTTCAACTATTATGTGTTTTTCGCGCAGGTCACGTGACAACTCCATCTCCGGAATCTGTATAAATCTAGGGAATTTTGATGCAAGCATTTACTTTTTAAATCACTAATACGGTTTCTCTTTGGGTTTCTCGTACAGTTGCAAGGAATTTTAGTGGAATTAATCGGATATCCGAATAGTGAAAAATGAAAATCGCGTCACAATCGTACGAAAGGCGAAAACGCAAACGAGTAAACAAATATTCGATTAAAATGCGACAAATTCTAACGGATGTTCAGATATTAAACAAATAATTAGTATCACAGTACTATCGGGCACTATCATAGTACAGATCGTACGATATAACGTAACATGTAGACTAACCTTTATTTCTTTAAATATGACGATAACCTCACAAACTTGAATAATAACCGGATGATGAAGAAGAGTGCTTAAAAGTTGTTAAAACTAAAAAAATAAAATGAATCAGCTGCTAAAAGCATTAAAATCAATTAAACCACTTCACTTAAAACATATTCACCAGCAAATACAATACCGCACGTTCTTATCTCAAGCGTACCACTGCAATGAAGTGTGGAATCATCGGACGACCTCCCTAATTTTACAACAAGTTAAAGTCGATGAGTTATATTACGAACTAGACCAACGTTATCAGAAGACAGGTGCTATAAGTGCCGTAGATGTGGACATTTACGCAAACAAAATACAGGAAGATGTCCACGTTGAAGAACTCCTTGATATCATCCATAAACTGCGTATGAGCAGCGAAACAACGAATACATTGAACTCAACATCTCACGCCGTAATACGCTATTTAATGGACCATAAGAGGAAAGAAGAACTTTTGAATGCCATTGATGACAGACTGAACTATGGCTTGTTCCTGGACTACTTCACAGCCAATGTCCTAATGGACGAGTTTTATAAGGAAAAGGATTTTGTTGCTGGATGCAGGATAGCTAGCCAACTAATGCTGCAGGAAGAATGCGAACATCCTATTTCGGTTGCATTGGGCCTTCTGCATTGTTACAACTTTTTATTGAAACCTGAAGGATGGCCAGTGCTGCCACCTATTGAAGAACCAGAAGAGGAAGTGAAGATAAGGGTCAAATACCTAAGAAATCCGTTTGATGATGGCCATTTTGATCTTAGAGATGGTCATAAAATAGTCGGCAAAACTTTAGCTACATTTACCAAGGGAAGTGAAGACTCCCTAATGCAATCCTTCCACGTTTTAGGGTTAGGATTACTAGGAAATGCAGAAGAGGCCAAGAAATTGCTCCTTGAAGTCAAACAACCCTATGCGGAAATTTTGTCTTTACTTCCAAAGATGCCTGAAGATAATCCATTAAAATTTGACAATTCTAGAACACAATCTGGAAATATTCTAAAGTTGCTGGAGGAACTAGTCAAGAAAGTAGAGCGGGAAACCGCTGAAAAAGATGTTGCTGAACAATGCAAAATTTATAATCGGTGGGAAAGTGAACGCAAGGAAGCTCTGGATAAGCAAATCGAACGATTGAGCATCGCAAGGCGGGTTGACAATATTCAGAAAACACAGGACGAGCTCAAAACACGTGAGGAACAACTGTGGTTCTTTGAAAACCAGGAAGATATTGAGCTTGGTATTGAAAACAAACGTGTTTATTATCCAAAGCGATGGTTTGGCAAGAAAAAGGCGCCTAAAAGTGGCAATGAAACCTATGTACCGCCAGAATTATAATTTGTAATCGTAATGTAAAATAGGTTTAATACATTTATAATATGTACCAAATAATAAGTGAATATAAAGTTGGCTTCAGACCATATGATTTTCTTTATGCTTTCATCATAAGAGCATTTTTAGTCGTTAACGCTATGATTTTACATAAGAAATCGATTATAAACAAAATCATAAGAGAAATCACATCGAGTCATAACTTGTATCATAAAGTTCCTACATAAAATGACAAAACAACCAAATATTTGTGATGTTGTTACGACAACTTCAGACCATATGATTTTCTTTATGCTTTTATCATAAGAGCATTTTTAGTCGTTAACACTATATGATTTTGACATAAGAAATCTAAGAAATCGATCAGAAACAAATCATAAGAGAAATCATCTCGAGTCATAACATTTATCATAGACGTGTAAAGACAAAATGACTGGTCTTTATGATTTTTTCTTTGAATGACGAATCACAAATAAAATCATAAACTAAAATCAAATTGTCTGAAGGCTATTTAAAAATATCAATGTGTACGGAATGATTTAAAAATTTCGAAAGTCCCCTTACAAGTTAGTTACCTTCCTTGCGCAGTTCTTCAATATCAGTCAAAACCCTCTTCAATTTCGTCGCGATATCCTTACTGGCTTCCGCATCGATTTGTTCCTGTATATTGCGGCATTCCCGTTCGATTAATCCAACATCACTGACCGCCTGAACGATCGCTTCACAATCCATGTGCAACATTGCCAACAATTTGTACGACTTACGCGCAACTTCATCATACTTCGCATCTTTGAAAATCAGCGCGTCGGAAAGCGTAAAGGACCTGTCAAGTTGCCCCGTCAGAGTGTTAATCTCCTTCTGGACATCTTTAGTATCCTTGAGGATGTTTCCAATATCGCCATCTTGCTTTTTAATATTGCCGATAATTTCCAAAATGCGTTTCGTGTACGAAGCGCGATTGTTACTGTTATTGATTTTTGCACACTCTTCAAGCAATTTCTGTTCAAGTTCTTCTTTTGTTGCGAATTCAACTTCAAGTTGCTGAACTTTGCTGGTTAAGTGCTTCCGTTTATGTTGTTCTTCTTGCATTTTGAGCTCTTGTTGACTTACGCTTGTTTGCAACGTTCGGTATTGTTCGATTAGAGGCGTTTGCACTTCGTTCCATTGATTGGCCAGGTCTAAAAGCCTTTCGTTTCCGTTTTCTACTAAAGTTTTCAGCTTGTTCATGTTTTCTTCCTTTGACAGGACGGTTAAAGTGCGCGACTTTATTTTGAGTTTGTTCAAAGATTCTGTTAAAGCTTCTTCTTGCTTTTCTTTCGTCGTTTGCAGTTGTACTAACTGCACTTCTGAATGTTTAACTTCATTTTGTAACTGTTTGTAGATGGCTTTATTATTTTCAATTGCTTCAATCATAGCGGATATTTGCGCTTCGATCTGGTTTTCAGTTTCGCTTTCCACGTTAGCATTCGTCTCAGTTGTTTCATTTTCTTTACTTTTCACAGTTGATGCATTTTTAACGGAAACAGATTTAAGCATTGTTTCAACCGGTGTTATATTCAACTGAGAACTTTTCGATTGAACATATTCTTTGAGTTTGTAATCAGCGATATTCAAATCTTTGTCGTTGTATAACAAAGATGGTATTAGTTGATTTTTGGTACATTGTTTAGTCACTTGGGGGAGATGGTGTACCCAATAGTCTTTAAATTCTAACCAAAAATATTTTTTGAATATTTAAATTCAAAACCGTTAATTTTTTTTTGAAAAAAATTAAAAACTTACCTTCAGTAGCGTTTTGGGTAGTGGGAATTTCCAAATGTTTGCTTCTTAGTGGAATACTATTTCCATAGCTATGCTGTAAATAACTTTCACCTACATTTCTCACACCTTCTTCCAACAAACTTCCAGGAATCCATGACTGGTTTAAACCTAATCTCACTTTATCTTCAATGTCCTTAACAAGAGTAGGCACATAACCTGCAAAATTCTCTTATCAATCTTATCATTATTTTAATTTAAAAGTGCAGTTTTCAAGAAATTTCTGTCACCCTGTATAAAACCAGGCAATTGTTTTTAATATAGGCAACTTGTTACTCATTTTAATGATTTTTATAAATTATTCAAAATTTCTTCCAAAATTTCTTGATTTCCGTTCTCTTAACCAAAATTATCTGAAAATTGTACCTATAGCTTCAGCTACAGCAACTTTACTGCCTTCCCTAGGCAATCTCTCAATAAGAAACATTAAAACCCTCCTAATTTCAATTTCATTTGAATATAAAATACTTTGATAACCAATATCCCCACGAAACCCTAATGTTTTAATCTGTTCTACAAGTTGTGACGCATATTTCAGTCTGGCACTCATTGAGCTTGGCATTTTTTTCGGCAAACTTATGCCTGGGTTGATGATTTCTAAGCAGGCAACAATGGCACCAACAACATTGTTTTCAGTAAATGATTTCAAGCTTGTTGTTTCATCATCAATATCACTGTAAAGTTACAAAATACCCAAACGGGAAAAACTCATTAATTGCTTAGATTTTGTTGAAAAGTGGATCTTTTACCAATTTATGTTCCTTAGGGAGTCAATGATTATGTTGTCAACTTCTTCCATTATTTATTGTTGATTTTAATCGGTTTAAAAGGTCAATTTATTAATAGATTTATAAGAAACTATTAGAACTACTGTTTTATTATAAAATTATTGATTGATTTCGTATATTTCCAAAAATATTTCGAGTTTCTCTTCTACAACAATAAATTTCCAAAGGACTTTAAGGTTAGAAACTTGGATATTCTAACCTAAAAGTGGTTAATCGCGACTTTTAAATCTTAAAATTTAAGTTAATTAACTGACTTAAAGAACAAATAATGTTCTTTCATAATTATTCCAAACTTTTCCAATCAACTCTACAATTTACTATCAATAGAAATCTTCATCTAACTTCCTGTTGCAATGAAATCCAGAAATTGACCAAACTTCGCGTTGTTGATAACAGCGAAATTGGCAAAAGGGCAATGGCGGAGGGCAAACCGCCTAAATGTATTCATGTTTATAACAAAACAGGAATAGGACGCATTGGTAATTAACCTTTATAGCATTTTCTTGCTTACAAAAAACTATAAAACATTTTTGTAGGAGACAAAGTTTTGGTTGCTATCAAGGGTGAGAAAAAGAAGGGTATTCTAGTGGGTCTCAAACAGAATCAGAAGACTAAAGTGCCCAAATTTGATAGCAATAACCTGGTTTTAATTGATGATAATGGGACGCCTGTTGGGACAAGAATACATGTGCCTATACCAACTGTTTTGAGGACAATTTTGAAGGAAAAGACGTTTTCCAAGGGTGCAGATTATACGAAATTATTGGGAATAGCTTCCAAATTTGTTTAAATCTAATATTATGTTAATGTTTAGTCGTAATATGTAAAATAATAAATAAAATTTAAAATTGGCATATTTTAATGGCGTCTAACCTAAAGCGGAAATGCGACGTTGCATTTTTCGCGCGTTTAATTCAAAAGTTTAAAACTTTTAATAGTATTTTGGAGTACGAGTTACGCCCTCGGTTACGCCAAGATAGCCTTTGTGATGCGAGTGTGTAAAAAGACACACGAGCTTCATAAAGCCTTGGCGTGCGAGTGTTTCACAATTCTTTTCCTACGAGAACATGGAATAATCTGACATTTATCAGTTGATAAACAAACAAACAATTGTCAAATTTGAAGGTTAGAATTGACCTCAAAACTGACACAAGTAAACAAACAAATGGCACATATTAGATGTACAATGCGCATGCGATTCCATTACAACACTAGTGTTTCTAAGACCCTCTTAGGAGTATTATTTGCAATGTCAAAACATATTGTTTTTAAGGTGGGAGTAGGAAGAAATAAATTGCAGAATGTTGCGAAAAGATTTAATTGTCAAATCGTCAGAAATTGTCTGAAATAGTCAAACTTATTTAAAAAGCATTATAAGCAGTCGCTTTGTACTCAGCTCTCTTTGTTTTGGAAGCAAAGACGCATGTCGGATTTTTATGCGAATAGCACTTGAATTGCCGAATATTGTAACGTCCTGGTCCGGGTGAGATTGCCCATTTTACCGGTGGTCGCACGTCCAAACAGCCGGTTGCGAACGGATACATTTGTTCCGGTTTCGAACGAATTGTTGGCCTGATATAGTAAGTAGCCGGGCTTGGATCGTTCGGGTTACGATAACATAAACTGATATCGTTGAGCATGTTGCGCACTGTTGGTCGAACAGGAAATCGGTTAGCTTTCAAAAACTGTCCTTTCCTAAACCAAACAGAGACAAATAAAATTAGAGTTAAGTAAATAATCTGAGTTGAGTTGAGATTCAAGATTCAGGCGTACAATTTATTTGATTTGTGATGAAACAAATTGTCAATGTCGCTCGGCCATGCGTAATATTTGTCTGGTGTGCAGCGTTTTGCCTTTGAAAACTTATTAAACATGTTTTCGGGTTGCCTGGGACCTGTGAACAAGTCATATGGGCCCCGCTTTGAGACAACCTTTTTTACCAGTGCGTCCATTGAATACGGGTCTAAAACTTTGTATCGATTGCATGCCAAACTCCAAGGTTTTTCTGATTGTTGGAATCGTTCGCTTTTTGAAAACGTTTGGCCTTCATGTGGTACGTTTTGTGTATAAGGTTTAATCAAATAACGCCCTGAAATAACAATAAAACCACAAATTGAGCAAGTTTATTGGTCCTGATGAACTTCAAAAAGTCCAAATTACCAGGGCCAGGTGAATCATCAGGGAACTTTTTGAATCGTTTCACTTTGCCTAAATTCTGGTTCAAACAAGGTGAAACTGAAGCTTGCTTGAATAAAGCGAAATCTATTTCATGTGATCCAGGACCAAGGTGTCCTGCATAAAAGGCTTTCTTTTGCAACAGCTCCGAATGTTGATACCCTAAATTTTTCGAGTACTCTTCGGATTCGAGTTGAACTTTCCATGGTTCCCAATTGTTCACATTCGTTCTGCGTACGCATGTCGGGGATTTTGGTTTGTAGTCACACGGACTCGAGTCGTTTTCAACCGTGCGCAAAAGCCCGGGATGCAGGCCGGTTGTTTGAAAGCGCTTTTTTTGGACACCAAATACTGGTTTTCGGAATTTTTTGCTTTTCTTGTTTTTCATAATTTTATGATTATGATTACGATATTCGAGGAATTGACAAAACAACAAGTTGCAAAATTATTTGAATGAGAAAATGTGACATGAAAATTGTTAAATATGACGTAAAATTATTGTGCAAATGATCAAACAACAAAGAAATGGATTTGTAGTAGATGTGTTTATGATTCTTGCGCGTAAATAGTCTCCAAGATTTGGAGTATTTCGAAGTGGCGTGTTTGTTCCATTCTGAAGAATATAGTTTTATTTATTACCTACACAATGAAATTGATATCGACTGGAAATTTGATTGACAATTGATTTTTTTCTCAATGTATTGCCAACAGTTGTTTAAAAATTGATTTAAAACAATTGGCCACTTTTGTTGTCATATGGGAAAATAGTTATTATCGATACTAGTGTGTAAAGTATAACTTTTTAGTTGAATGTTACTATTCCCCGCCACCGGGTGTAATGTGCAAACAAAAGAAAGTAAAAATGTATTCTTTAAACATAAGTATCCAGTGTATCAACTATTTTTTCTACAAAATGTCTGCAAATGGCATTAATTACAAAAAACTAAAAATCTTAAACTTTTAAACTATGAGAACCTGAAAAATATCTTTTTTTTATTTAATTCACGCAAAAAAATTCTTTAATGCAGTTTTTCTTTATTTCAACAAACATTTCAAAATATCCATTTCAAAACTTAATATTTTTTTTCAAATTTTTGGACATGTATTCCTTCCTATCGGGTTTCGTTTTGACCATTTTGTCCCTCTTTGCGGATACATTCGTTCAATTCGGGTTCGTAAACCTTGCCCAACTTCTCCTGAACATCTCTGATATGTTTCTCAATATCATCAATAGATTTCTGGAGTTGTGGAAGTGCACTATTGAAAACTGAACGATTGTATGAAAGTCTGTAAGACATCGCCGCCACATGAATGAACTCCAAACAGAATTGCTTACTGCACTTTTCAATCGAGTTCTTAGCATGTTCGACATTTTCACCAAAACGCGCATATACTTTTTCTAAATGATTCTTTTTAAATTCAGCAATAACATCAACTTGGAGCGCTTGATTAATTCTCTCCTTGCTGTTAGCCAACAGTTCACGGAGTTCTGCTGATTTATCACATGCTTTTGGTGCTTGCTCCATATCAGCAAGAATCTTATCACCACGAGTTTGAATTTCTCCATTGATACGGGTGAGATTATTGCGGTAGTTCTCTCCTAATTGTGCGAGGAACTCATCAGCTATGCCCTTTTCAGCTTCGGCAATCACCAACATCTGGCTCAAGTTTCTCGCCTGGATGATGTCTGGATAGACTCCAATCGGTCCGATGCCTGTGAATTTCCATGGTCCATTGGATTGACTCACCACTTGGTTAGTTGCGCAAGTTAGAACGAACAATAGAGTAACTATTTTGGCCGCCATTATGTTTGATTTAAAGTGTTGTGCAAGAAATACGAGCCTTTTATATCGATAATACTGATAAGAAATTAAAAACAATGCTATAATTTTAAGTTTAAATACTTATTACATATTCGTGAAGATATTCTAGGTATTAAAATATGTTGTTTAAAGTTTGCATCTTTTTCTTACTAGTGAAGTTTTAGGTAATAAAACGTTTAAAATATAGAGATATTTATTAACGTAAGGGAATACTTGGAAGGTCTTTTTATCGCAATAATATTAACGGTAGCTAAATTCCCAAGAAAAATGCAATTCACGTGTTTCTGTTATCAGTTATGAATGGAATTATAATAGAGAAAGTTTAAAAAGATAAAATAGTTAAATAGATAAAATAGCAACAAACAAAATTTTATTAATAAACTTCAAAGAACTCAAAATCGAACTATTAAAACATTTTCTCATGAAAATCTTTACATATGCACCAACCAACGTACTCTTTTAACGAATGGGAACAAATACAAATTATTGAAATAATAATAATTAATTGTGTCAAATTAATATTTAAAATTCAAAATAATCTATTAAAAACTAATATAAAATTAACAAAAATCAAGATATTGAAAATATATGGGGATTTATAAAAGGAGTAAATTACCAATTATTCAAACAAGAAAATAATTTTATCTTCGATGGGCCTAGAAGTATGCACTTTTATGCGGCAATGACAGCAACTGAAGTTGCATTTCAATGCGAAGTACTTTTTCGACTAAGCAGAATTACTTTTACTTTTGCTGACTAGGCAGAAGTGCTTTTACTTGTACTGACTGACTAAGCAACAATCCTCGTTTTTACTGCAAGCAGCACGGGCTTCTATTATAAACTAAGTTTACGCGGGTCAATTTTTTAAAAAGTCGTCGGTGCTTCCTCGATTCGAA
>JARJDT010019088.1:0-11827 GCA_030264655.1 Leptusa sp. GC000079
AGTTTTACGACACAGTTTTTAGTGCGTTATGTATGTGTTACTAGATGGGAGTAGGAGAAATAGATTTCGAACCGTTTTGGTTGATTGTACACTGTTTAGTGAAGTTCTCGTAGTGAACATGTCGCTCTTTGAGCCAGTTGTCCAAGTTCCAGCATTCGCACGGATCGACGAATTCCATCGTCACATTCGCATTGACCCAAACCTCCAAGTTGCACAAACCGGCAAACTGGCTCGTGTTCAGAATCACATTCATGCCAGTCACGTTGTATTTGATCAGCGTTGGCACAATGCCCATCACGGGCAACGTGTGCCACTCTTCCTCTTCGTAATTGTTGTACGAAATGTCCAAGTGTTCCAAAGGCGCGCGAATCGGCGCGGCGCGTTCGATAACTTCGACAATATTAATATTTTGATTCTGACTCAAGTAGAGATGTTTCAATGAGGGCAGGTGGAAGATAACGTCGGGTATGGCTGCCGGCGACGAGAAGGCATTGTAGGCAAGATCCAGGGCAAGCAGCTCGGTTTGTTCGAGGAATGCGTCGGGGTGGATTTTCGTTATCATATTTTCCGACAAATATAAATACAGCAGGCTTGAATAGGGTTTAAGGTCATCGGCGGTGATTTCCCGTATGCGATTGAAACTTGCATCAATCACCTGTCACAAAAAACACAAAATTTAAATAAAATCTGAATTTCCCGCTGTTTACAAGCCAATCACGTCACACGCGAGTCACGTGACTTGAACTTTGGTCCAATCAGAAAACATAAAAGTTCAAACCTAGGGACTTTTCTTGTTTTTAAGGTTGTTTTCTGTCGTGTTCTAATTTTTTAACTAATTTAATCCAAAATGTGAAGATTTACCTCGATATTTGATTGCAAATCGTTCGGAAATCGCTTGCAAGTGCGATTGAAGCAGTCGGCGGACATCATACGATGAACCCGATTGATAAAACACGACTTTTCGCATGTTTTTCCCTTACTTGGCGTAGGTGACGAGCGACGAGCTGCATTTGCATTCGGACAGTTGACTAAAATTAGCAACGTGCCTATGAAGAACATGCACAATTTCACACACATTTTCACTGTTTTATATCACTTTTGCACTTCACTAAAGCAACAAAGTCAGTTAACTGACTAGTTTAAATGCCGCTCGAATAACACTAGATTTGTTTGCATCAACAAATTCATCATCATGGTAAAAGGCAACAAATCAAATTCAAAGCTTAATTAAAGTTAGAGCTTTGGCTATACTAGAACGAGAAGCGAAAGGTCGAAATGTTATCACGTTAACTTTAACGTTGGCGTTTTATCGGTTTATTGGTTTCATCTTTCTTTTTGTTAATATCACAATTTATTATCACTTTTTTTGTTTGATGCACTTTTAACGAATCTAAGTTTAAATGTTTGAATTTAATGTAAAACTGAAACTGAAACCGAAACTGGGAAAAGATGGACGACGACGATGAAGGATGAATAAGTGTTGCAGTTGTGAATAAGAAGATGAGCGCAAATTAGTTTCGATTAAGGCACATCGCACACATTCTCACATCGTATAAAAAATGCACTTGCCACTTGGCTATACTCGTTGAATGTTATTAAAGCTCACTGTTTATACATGTGCGTAGTGCACACACAAGAAACGTTTATTATTTTATTGTTACGGTCAGAAGGTTAACGTTTAAGTTCGAAACGCGTTATGTTTCTTTTTATTCCGTGTGATTGTGTGTTCTTATTCACTCTGATAATCGATAATACACTTGACGAAGAAGTTTTCTATTGCGTGATTTTTGTTGATTTCTGCGTTTTAATTTGAGAATGAATGTTGCTGATTCCCAGAATGCATTTAATTTCTAAATTTAATCTTATCATCTTATCACGCACTTGTTTTGTTCATATTTGACACTCAATAAAACACTTTTCAAAACTGATGTTCAATTAGAGTTTATCGCACAAAACAAAACACGAAACATTTAATCTAATTCGATAATTCGAATAAAAGCGACTTTGACAAGTAGTTGTGATTTTCAGTTGTCGCGTGCATACTTCAATTAACTTTTCTGGTTGTTTTCGGCAACATTTTATTTATTTAAATCTATGCAGAGAATGACAGGAAGACAGGATGGGTTCGGTGCTTGGAGGCACGTTGAAGCTCGGCGGGCAACTTTTGCTCGTCAACAATCAAACAGACTGACTACAAACGCACAACTTAATTAAGCTTAAATTTGATTCTAACGACTAATATTGTCGCATTGTCGCATACCAAGCGAGCAAGTAACTGCCACAAACTCAAACAAGACAATAAAACGCAATCGTAAATATTGTTAAGTCAACTTTTACATAAGTGAAATTACATTTTCATATATTTTTCAATGCGGCGAGAGTTGTAAACTTGCACAAAACACGTTTTTTGAGTTTTGCAGTTGGCGATAATCGAAAAAATATTGGGACACTCGGTATATGACTATAAGAGACAATATGTATAGGTTTGCTTTCGTTATCAGAACGGTCATTTGAACCCCAGATAGATAACAACATAATAACAACGAATATCAAAGAACACATTTCTTGGGAGTTTTCTGTTCGAATTTAATTTAATTACGAAACTTTTATCATTGCGGTTTTTATTAATGGCTAAATAGTAAAATTTAATATTGAAAAAAAATTTGATTCATAAATAATATTCGTTCACGATTCAAATTTGTTAAAAGTTTTAAAATCCAATATGGCGAACATAAAAAATCTTTTACGAATAACTTCTAAAATAAAAGAAATAATTTATACATTGTCGACATAAATAAAATTGAATAAAATTAAATTTTGCAATATTTTTATAATTTAATTTAAGCAACTTGTTGCTGATCACTAAAAGACGATCACCCTGTATAATATATTTCCGAGCAAATAAAAAAGAAACAGAAGAAGTATTGAAAAAAATATGTTTAATTCATAAAATAATATTCGTTCACGATTCAAATTTGTTAAAAATCAAAAATCCAATATGGCGTCGGTCAAGAATCTTTTCCGAATAACTTTTAAACTAAAATAGGTAATTTATTCATCTTTGCGAATTATTAAAGAAAATAAAATTTTGCAACATTTTCATAATCAAACTAACTTGGTATCTCGTACGGTTTACGAGATATCTAACTGAACATCAAAAAACGAACACCCTGTATCTCTATGGGAATATACAATTGATATTGTTTTGTTTTATTTTCTCTCAAATTGAAAATAAACAGAAGAAGAAAAACATGAATCAGAAGCTAAAGTAAATAATCAATTTGTTCGTTGTTCGTTGGTGGCTTGTGACTTGGCTGCAATAACTGTCATCTTAATCTTAATAAGTTAAGTCAAGTAAAGTTTACTTAATCTAAAGTAATTAAATTCCATTTAAGTTGCCCACGCTGCAAATTTGCGAATTTTATCTCCATACAACTTATACTCGTAAATATAAAAATTACCCAGTATACATTCCCCGATGACAATGTTTACGTTCCCATTAATTCTTCTAAATCATCAACATTTGCAACATTAGCAACATTTTCAGCATTTGCAAAACAGAAAAAAGTTCAAAATTAGTTAACTTAAAATAAAATAATAATAAAGAAAAGGTGTGTCTAATAATGGTTGTTTCTGATTTGAATCGCAATTGTTTTGTCCACGACAAGGGATCGTCCGATGTCATAATACAAATAGAAATAAAAATGTCAATTGAGCACGGAGTTCGCGTTCATTAACCGATTAAATTGCTCCCAATCAAAATCAACGATTATTGTCATCGTCATCTACTGTTCTGCTAGTGACTGACTGACTGACAACAAATTTTTACCAGGCATAAAAAATGAAAATAGCTAATGTTGTCTTTGTCACATCGTCTACCAGTCTGCCGCAATTTTTCAATTATAGTTGATTAACTGTTTTTGCTCCTTCAGTTTCAGTCTTTCTGTTCTTACGCAGTTAATTTGAAATTTGATTCGAGCGCCTGATCGTTAATCCTAGAGATAATCCGATACTGAAGCGCCATCTCTGTTTAACTACTTTTAAACGAAACATATTATAACGAAATCTTTATTATTGTTATAAAATATTGATTTATTTCAAACGGAAACGATTAAAATCCATTTCTTGTGAACGATAATGACATTAAAACTAATTAGGCACGAGTAGTAGCTCATAATATTAATTATTTCTTTGTTCATAACAAGCGCCATCTTAACGTCGGTTGACGTCAAACTGATTGAGTGCATGTGAGCGTATGGCTAATCCTGAAGTGCATCAGTCAACGAAAAATTTGATAAGACACAATTTTTTCGATTTTATTTGTTGTTTTGAAGCTGTTTCACTCAACCACAACTTGTAATGTAAGTTTCATTGTTTCAAATGTGTTTTTCTCATTCAACAAAGAAAACAAAATTACAAAGAATGTTGCTGTAACGCTTTATTGCTTGCTTAATGCGTAACCAAACCAACATCCAACATTTATTAATGTTTGATTAGATTAGCAGCGCTTTTTGCCTGTTTACTGCTTGTTTTCTTGACTTCGTGCATATTTAATTAGAGTTTAGCGATAACAACAGGCTATAAAATGCGCAAATGCTCTCAAAATTGTTAATAATACGTAAACGAAGAATAAGTTCGTGTTTGAATCTTGCTTGTAGCGGTTTCTCATCACAACATTCAAAATTCTGAATCGAAAATGACTGAACCGATTGTTTTGGTGCATGGTGGAGCCGGGGAGATTACAGACGAATCGAGAGTGCCCAAATTGTTGGCTGGTGTCAAAGCGGCAGCTTTGGACGGGTATAAAAAGCTGCAAGAAACAGGTATTATAGGCGGGGACAGCTTATTTGGGTTGCCTATATTATAACTGCAATTTTTCACTAATGTTTCATAATATTTTATAAAATTTTATTCTTTGGTAAATATTTTCCCAATATTTCCTCATTTTCGTGAGTAAACCAATATTTTCAATATTTATTATCCCAATCTAAAAACATTTTTTATTATTGAAACAATTTAAAGATCAAAATTATTTTAAAAATAAACAGATAGTGTTCAATATTGAGAACATTGAGATGTGTACAATATTGATATATTGAAAATCGCTATTATCCCAATATTAAATCAATATTTCCCAAATATTGTAAATTTCAACCCATTATTAATACACTTTTGCTGCAATATTTTATTATTTTTCAAATATTCTCTCAATATTTCCTCAAGATTGAAATTTGTTCCAATAGTAAATCAATATTAACCCAATATTGAAATATTTCGATTTTTAAACAATATTATTGGAACTTGAAGGTTGCATTCTTGATGCGGTGGAATGCGCAGTGCGTTATCTCGAAGATAACGAGAACTTCAACGCCGGTAAAGGTTCCGTGGTGAATCTAGACGGCGAAGTCGAAATGGACGCCAGCATAATGCTAGGCAAAGACCTATCCGCTGGCGCCGTGACGATCGTCAAAGACGTTAAAAACCCAATAACATTAGCGCGTCGCATAATGGAGAAAACGGAGCACGTACTTTTGGGCGCAGAGGGCGCCCGGCGCTTTGCCGTCGAGCAGGGCCTGGAACTAGTACCCCCCGGGGCGCTACTAACAGAAAAACGCCTCAACGACATGAAGCGCATCAAGGCGAAATTGCAGGAAGCCAAAAACGAGATGGGAACGGTTGGCGCTGTCGCCATTAACAGCAAGGGGAATGTCGCAGCGGCGACATCTACCGGTGGGCGCGAGGGCAAAATGGTAGGGAGGTGCAGTGACACTTCCATTATAGGGAGCGGTACTTATTCGGATGATGCCATCGGTTGCGTGTCTACCACGGGATATGGGGAAGCCATTATGAAGTATTGTTTGGCGTACGCCATCTTGGAGCGGCACAGGGGGGGTTTAAACATGCAGGAAGCCACTACGGATGGCCTTAAAGGCATGGAAGCCAAATTGGGCAAAACTGCTGGGGCTATTGCGATTTCGAAAAACGGGGATGTTGGTATTGGGTTCACTTCATGCCGCATGTCTTGGGCATATGTCAAAAGTGATGAGTTGCATTATGGTATCGACCAAGACCAGCACGAAGTTGAAAAAATCACACTTTGAACTTTCGTGCTGCTCGGCATGCCAAAGGCTACAGTTACGCACTTCGTATCATAATATACTATTTTGTAACAATTTTCAAATATTAAAATTTTGACATTTAACACTTAATAATCATTGTTATTTTGCTGTACCCAAGCCCAAAAATCATACTTTGAACTTTGGCGGTGTTCGGCAACCCAAAGACGACTTTCACGCGCTCCTTATAAAAATATACTATTTTGAAACAATTTTCATACATTAAAATTTTGACATTTAACACTTTTATGAGTTATTTTGCTCTTTGAGGTAAATCCGAAAAATTATCACTCACTTAGAAAAGTGACATTTTGCATACTAGTATCGAAAATAACTATTATTATGTACAACAATGTACAATAAGAAAACTAGAAAAGCAAAGCTGGACATGACTCGACATTTGCTAAGTTATTTGTTGAGGTGTTGAAGAATTTCAAAGCAAAGAAAACGAAGCAGAAAAAATGTGGAATGTGCGACCTGAGTGGTAAAAATTCCCAAGAAGGTCGCGTGACGACCTTCCCAATCGCATTTTTCATCTTTCAACATTTCATGTCCATGTTTCAAATTTGCATCTCAACATCTCAACCATTTTTTTTGTTCTCGAATGTGATAACAACACAAATGACAATAAAAGTTTACATTTTACACACACGAAATTGCTAATTTATGCACATACATAAACATAACTTCTAATTCAATAATGCATAGCTACAAAGTGTTTGAATAAAAAAACGGCGTGCTTTTTTGAGATTATGTCACATCCTGTATCAGTCGATTGTTTCGTTCGGTGTCGGGAATCCCCAAATAAACGCCGTCATCGAATTCCTGCACGCGCTCACAACTCATTCGATTACATCTTCAGCATCTTCTCATTCGCGATATTTAATTTAATAGAAATAAAAATAGCATGCGATGCGTTTTTGTTTTCATTTTTTTTATTGCAAAAATCGTGGTAATTCCCGCACCGGATACAAATTCCTCCTTTAGTCCTTTAGCATCTTCATTATTTTCTTTACGTGTTTTTTAACTCTTTTTAGTAACGACTAAAAAGTTAGTTGAGTTATGAAACATGAGACGCAAAACGGATGCATAAAGAAATGACGTCATGATCAGGACAATTAACTTGAACAGCATGGCGAATTTCGGTTTTTTCTTAATTATAGTCAGAGCTTGCCAAGATAGTAAAAAAAAGTATTTGAAAATAAAATAGAAAAACCCTACCATTTTGAAAACTACTTTAAATAGAAATTAAAATAGTCTTTTTTCAGTACTATAAAATCTATTTAAATATAAAATAGTTTTTTTAAATGTATTTAAAATAGAAATAAAATACAAAATAGTCGCCGTTAGGTATTTATAAAAGTTAAAAATAGTGTTTTCTGCAAATTTAATAATAAACCAATAGAAACAAACACAAAGATAAAATTGTTAGCGATGTTAGGTATTATGTAAAATTAAATTTTAATTAATAGTAAAAGTAAAAAAAATACTATTAACAATTTAAACTATTTTAAAATACAAGTAGTTTTATACACAAAAAAAAATTATAAAAATAAAATAGAAAACCGATTTTTCTAGAAACTATTTCAAATAGAAATAAAAAATGGAAAAAGTATTTCAAATAGTCTATTTAAATATTTCTATTTACATTTTGGCAAGTTCTGATTATAGTAGAATAATACATAAAGTCCAAGTCGAACATTCCACACTGAATTAGTCATTTGTTTGTTTACATCTTTAGTTTAGGATGTTTACAAGCAAGCGACTCTTCGGCAGCGAGATAATCGCATCGTAAATATTCACTTTTGACAACCCGATGTTGTTTTTTGTGGTTTTGTTGTTGTTAAAATTTCTAACGCTGCATTTAATGCTCATTAATTTCGTGTTCGACTCTTGCGAGCAGTTTATTCTCATTTGTTTGTTGCGAGTTTTGTCAATATTTGATGGCCATACATGCGATTCATAATGTTAATGTGAAAGAAGAAAACGAAGAAAAGCGCCTACTTTCACCCAACATTGAACACGCGAGCGCGTACTCGATTTCGATTTGACTTTGCTCTTGATGTAAACATTTATTCGTTCAGTCGTTGCATTGCATTTGTGTTCATAAATTTCAAACATTAAAGCGTATATTAAACAATTACAATAATAGCTTAAGCCACTATAAGCAAACTTTCTTCGCGTTCGTTCGTCGTTCGTGCACGTCGCGCATAAAAATTAATGAAAAACATTCGACGACAACGACAACTTATCAAAGAACAAGAACAACACTTCAAATAAATGTTAATAAATGAAATTAAATGTTGAATTAAAAGAGAAACGCATCACGCATTGAATCCTTGTTCTTAATGTTTGTTGTTGTCTTAACAAAATAGAATTTAGAAGAATAAAATGTGCGTAAGCAAAAATACATAAACAAATTCTATATTTGACACTTTTAATGTTTGTTGTTGTTGCGCAACTTTAATGGCGTCATCAATGACCAATGCGAATCTTCATCTTCGTCTAAATTCGAAACGCGTCAAAAAACACATGACGAGAAGACATTGACATATTGCAAATAAAAAAAATAACTGACTTCATTGGAATTCGTCAATTAATTATGTTCAAACTGAAATGTGTTGATGAATGATCAATGATGAACCTTTTAGCTTGTGATTTGATTGATGTGGCCACGTGTTTGCGGTTGCTGTTTAGTTTATTGTTTTTGTTTTCATTATTATTGCTATTGTAGTCAAGTCGTAAACCTCGAAATTGACACTTTAAGGACTTACAATTACTTCCAGACCTTCCAAAAAGATTTACACTTTTGACTGTCTTGCCTCTTAACTTAACTTAACAACTTTTCAGTTTAACTCGTAAGTACAAGTTTCGAAGTAAGTTTTCAAGTAAGTCAAGTATGTTTCTCAATTTATTGTAATCAACGCACCAGACAACAATAAACCTAACCTCCATAAACAACTCATTAGGTGCATTTTTTTGCATTTAACTTTTGTAACTTTTTTGAGTTAACTGAGTTAACTGAGTTTCACTGCAGAAACAAGCTCCTATAGAGCGATAGAAAAGTTGAACATTTAACTCAAAAAAGTTATGTTCAAAGAAATGCACCCATTGTGACAGCCTTCTTGTTTAGTAACCATGGTGATAAACACAATGGCTGCCATCTATTATCGTCTAACATCGTTTTTAATCGGCTATTTACGTAAAAAATCTTTTAAAAAAATCTGAGTGTTGAGTTAAGTTTTAAACTCGGAAGTAATTAAATGTGTTGATCAGTTGTAGCCGTGCAAAAAGCAAAAATTGTAAACTGTAAAAGTGCGATGAGGCGAGGAGAAGTTCAAGGGAGCGCGTTGGCGTTATCCTCATCCTTAATCTAAAGTTAAGTGAAGAGTCTGCGCCTTTACACTTCCTGATTTCGCAGTCACGTACACACCGCGGCACGTGCACGTCAGGAAGAAGCAAACGACAATCGCAGCAATCAGTTTTATGTCTTTGTTAATTGCTTACTTAACCAACTCTCAACTTTTTTATTACCAAAATAATCAAAAATTTTCACGCATTTGTTTGAAACGCGCCTTGTGTCTTGTGTGACATTAACATCTTTGTCAAGAGAAGAGATTCAAGGTGGACATAAATTATTTTAATTATTTCTAAATCTTTGCGTTTCTTCTGCTTGATTCGCCGTCGATTTGACGATGATGATGATCAGTTTCATTTGGTTGTTGCGACATCGACGCGATGCGCGCATAAAATAGAAATAAAAATTCTTGCTGCTTGTTGTTGACATTTTTTCCTCGACAGTCAGCTGCGCGGCTGCGGCCTTTAGAGGAATTCGAAATTCGGCGGACAAATTTGAATTCGCCTTCGCGTGTGCTTCGTCGTCGATGTCGCGCTGAGCGAGCGCATCCGGGTCTTGGCGCCTTCTATTTTGCCTTTGCGACCAAAAACTGCCAAACTTATGAAACGAATTAATCAGCACTTCTTGAAATTTGGGGAATTTTCGCCCCCGCAAAACACAATTCTGATTACACATTTATTTGGTACTCTGCTATACCTGAACAACTTCAAACTGAAATAGAAAATAATCATTTTAAATTTAAAACAATTAAAATTTCAATTTGAAATTGGCAAAGTATAGCAGTTCGGCGGTTATTTTGTTTTTTCCGTAAAAACTCATAAAACCGAGTACAAAAATGTTGTTTCGCCCCCGCAAAACACCATTCTGATTTCATTTATTTGGTACTTTCTATACCTTAACAACTTCAAACTGAAATAGATAAAATAATCATGTCAAATTTAAAACAATTAAAATTTCAATTTGAAATTGACAAGGTATATGAATTCTGCGGTTATTTTGTTTTTTCCGTAAAAACTCAAAAAACCGACTACAAAAGTGTTGATTAATTCATTCACATACTATGATGTTAATCATGGTGTTCAGATGTTCATTAATAATTTTCGCATTTATCTCTTCAACTTATCTGCTTCACTGCTTACTTAAGTGCTTCATAACAAAACAGGTCAGTATTATCGAATTTTGAATTATTTGCATTATTTGCGACTGAAATAAAATGCTGTGGAACAAATTGTGGGAATTTCCTAATGCGCGTCTGGTGTGGTTTTGCTGCTCGTAAATAATTCTGCACGGCACTCGGCAAGAGCGAACGAAAAAGAAGCAAACATTGGCGCCGATGTCAAGACTCAGGCAAGACTAGGACTAGTCAAGCGATGTGATATTGCATTCCTTGGAATTCCCAAATATCACACAAAACACAACACAAACATCACAAGCACAACAAAACATTCTTTAACGACGCAAAACTTTTCGATTTTTTGACTTTTTTTCCAAATTATTATCAGCTTGACTTGAGGCTACTTTATTATCACTAACTTTGTTATCAGTGATATTTAATTAAAATTTAAAATTAGAACACATTGATTGATTGAGGGCAAACGAAGACCTAAAGTTAAATAAATCATATTAAGCTCACATAAAAAGATATTAAGGTCAAAAGTTAAATTTTGTTCTTAATTCAGATGATAACAAATAAAGATTTAGAATTTGTTTTTAGTTCTAAATTAAATAATTATTTTTTCGGTAAAGATGGAAAAAAGTGAGAGTCAAAAGATAAATCTTGTTCTTATTTCAAATGATAATAAAGATTTAACATCAATTTTTAGTACACAATTAATTAATTAATTTTTGCGTTAACTTTTAATAGTTTGTTTGTTTACAGTTTAATTAACGAAAGAAGAATAACAAAATAAAGTGCGTTAAAAGTCGGAATAAGCTTTTAAGGGTTACATCTTGTTCTTAATTCAGATGATAACAAAAAGATTTAACATTTTTTATCAGTTCGAAATTAAATAATTTAATTTTTACTTTCTGATCATAGAGAAGAAAGGTATGTAATCGTGCAGATTTTCGAAATCGGGATTTTGACGGATTTCTACTAATTAAGGTCCGCTGAGTCCGAAAAAATGGGTTTTACAAAATGTCCGTGTGTGTGTATGTATGTATGTATGTATGTGACGCTAAGTTTGTGAACACGATAGCGCCTAAACCAATTATCCGATGGAGCTAAAATTTGCACAGGTGGTAGATACCCATTGGGAATAGAACTGATTAGATTTTGGGCCAGATCGAATAATAACTATAACCTCAAAAAACATATGGAAAATTTAAAATTCAAATAACTCAAAAACTAGGA